>JAJPUD010004128.1:29612-48791 GCA_023553655.1 Myrmecobius fasciatus | reverse complement strand
GGAAGGGAAAGAGCACAAATTTTTGCTGATTTTAAAAATAAAATACAGGGGCTTTTTTTTTAAAGAAAAATTTGTCAAAAGACTATGTTTCATCTGATCTTGACTTTTTTGATGTGGCAGCTTGTAATTCCACGCTAAGTGAAAAAAGAACTTTAGTTCTTTCTTACCAGAGAGAGTATTATTAGTGCCAGTAGCAAATGAAAATGGAGGTTGGCAAATGGTTTTGAAGAGGTTAGATAACTGAAAACTATCAGATGGTAGCAGAGAATAGACCACTGACCATAAGTCAAAAGGAATGTCCAGCTCAGACTGAAAAATGTGGTGCTCAACAGAAAACAGAGGAGAGCAGCATAGTAGTATCATCAGGGATACCAGAGCTTTCAGCACTGAAGGAGTGAGTTGGCCCAACCAGATGTACATATTGGCAATACAAGATCATCCTGCCAATGACAAAAATCTAGAAGGGATAACTTTCATGTTAAATAATAGTCAAGATCCCAAAAGACCAACTAGAACATTGAGCCAAATTCAATAAAATGAAATATAATAGGAAAAATGTATGAATTCAAAAGTGAATTTCAGAAGTATTAAATGGACTAGACAGTCAATGATCTGAGAAACAATTGAAGAAAGGTCTTACTGAACTACAAGTATATGATATGACTGCCCTAAAAGCAAATGTGATTTTTGACTCCATAAAGAGAAACATGATGTCCATGAGTAAGGAGGTGATTGTTTTGCTATACTCTGCTCTAGTTGGATAATATTTGAAGAATGTACTCAGTCTGAGGTGCTATAGTTTAGGAAATACATAGATAAATTGGTGAGTGCAAAGACTAACCAGGATGGACTTTAAAACCATGATAAACTGGTTTAAGAAAATGGAGACAATTAGCTTGAAAAATAGAAAGCTAAACAGAAGCAAATCAACCCATCAGTTGGTTGATAAGTTGATAGAGAAATCAAGATCATACATTGGGTTCCTAATATGTTGGCTTTCAGCTCTTCTATCACATTTAGCTATTAGAACTTTTCAGTAAATATCCATATTGATGTCTGAATATTGCTCATCTTTATTAAAATGGATAAATCATTCTAATAAATATTATAATAAAAATAATAAATAGTTCTCCTAAATAGTCATTACATCAAGGTCAAGGAACAGTATAATCTTAGGGTGCCATTGTTCAGCAAATTGGGGAATCAAAAATAGGTCCTGGATGTTTATTCATTAATTCAGGTAAAAGTAGAGTTAGGATTGGTGGTTACTGTTAGATTGATTGATCTATCTCTGGAGTAGAGGATGTTCATTCCCTATGAAAACATGGTATCATAGAGTTTAGAACTGAAAGTAATCTTAGAAACCATACATTCTAAATCCTACATTTTATAGAGAAGGAAATTGAAACCCAGAGACTTTATAAAGGGCCTTATTAAATGAAGTGCAGAACCCTTTAATTCTAAATTCACTGTTTCTTTCACTACATCACACTACTCTTTTAATTCTTGCATTTGTCCCTTGGAGGCAGTTCTTGGGAAGGAGGAAGACTATGAAAGACATAGAAAGAAAAATGAGGTTTGAGGCAACAATTAAACAATGTTCTCCTGTGATCATCTGATACACTGGAGAACTGGCTGGTGTGAATTCTTTCTGTTTTATGGTTTCCTTCTGTACAGCTCTTTTCCTGGGAATATACCTTTTTAATTCTCTACCCTAATGATCTTGATTTTCTTATTTTGCTTTTTAAAAGCATAGTCTGTTTAAAGGCTCTGGGTACAAAGTCAGGAATTTTGGAAGCAAATGGTACTTTGTTTCAAAGATCAATAACAAAACCCACAAATGAAGTATGTGAGAGTCATGGTTCATAGTCTGACAATTCAAAGAGATAGTCTTAAAGTACAAAAGAGTTTATTTATGCCATTGCTTATGGGTTAGCCTCTGAAAGAAGTCTTAACAAATTAGAAATAGTTCAGAGAGAGCTTTATATACCAAAAATTTGGGGCTTAGCTAGCAAGCCAATAGCTTACAAGGCTGTAAATTATAAAAGAAAGTTAAGAAGGAGTCTGATAGAGTAGGTAATGAAGAAACCAAATTATCACTCTTTGCAGATGACATGATGGTATACTTAGAGAACCCTAGAGACTCAACTAAAAAAACTACTAGAAACAATTCACAACTTTAGCAAAGTGGCAGGATTCAAAATTAATCCACATAAATCATCAGCATTTTTATATATTACCAACAAAGTTCAGCAGCAAGAGATACAAAAAGAAATTCCATTTCAAATAAGCGATGATAGGATAAAATATTTGGGAATCTATCTGCCAAGGAAAAGTCAGAAACTATACGAACTAAACTACAAAACACTTTCCACACAAATAAAATCAGACCTAATCAATTGGAAAAACATTAAGTGCTCATGGGTAGGCAGAGCGAACATAATAAAAATGACAATACTACCCAAACTAATCTACTTATTTAGTGCCATACCAATCAAACTCCCAAGAAATTATTTTACAGATCTAGAAAAAATAGTAGCAAAGTTCATTTGGAAAAACAAAAGGTCAAGGATTTCAAGGGGATTAATGAAAAAAAAGGCAGATGAAGGTGGCCTTGCTGTGCCAGATCTAAAACTATATTATAAAGTAGCGGTCATCAAAACCATTTGGTACTGGCTAAGGAATAGAGCAGTCGATCAGTGGTACAGGATAGGTTATCAGGACAATCTAGGCAATAACCTTAACAATTTAGTGTTTGATAAACCCAAAGACCCCAGTTTTTGGGATAAGTACTCACTATTCGGCAAAAACTGCTGGGAAAATTGGAAACTAGTGTGGAAGAAATTAGGGCTTGACCCACACCTAACACCACATACCAAAATAAGATCGAAATGGGTTCATGATCTGGATATAAAGAGTGATTTTGTAAACAAATTAGAGGAACATGGGATAGTTTACCTCTCAGACCTGTGGAGATGGAATAAATTTATGTCCAAAGAAGATCTGGAACTCCTAATTGAACACCAGACTGATAATTTTGATTATATTAAGTTAAAAAGTTTCTGTACAAATAAAACTAACGCAGACAAGATTAGGAGGGAAGCATCAAATTGGGAAATCATCTTTACATTTAATGGTTCTGATAAAGGCCTCATTTCTAAAATATATAGAGAATTGTCTCATATATATAAGAATTCAAGCCACTCTTCAATAGATAAGTGGTCAAGGGATATGAACAGACAATTTTCAGATGATGAAATTAAAGCCATCTGTAGTCATATGAAAAGTTGCTCCAAATCACTATTGATCAGAGAAATGCAAATTAAGACAACCCTGAGGTACCACTACACACCTGTCAGATTGGCTAAAATGACAGGAAAAGATAACGATGAATGTTGGAGGGGATGTGGGAAAACTGGGACACTAATACATTGTTGGTGGAGCTGTGAATGGATCCAACCATTCTGGAGAGCAGTTTGGAGCTATGCTCAAAAAGTTATCAAACTGTGCATACCCTTTGACCCAGCAGTGTTTGTACTGGGCCTATATCCCAAAGAGATCTTAGAAGAGGGAAAGGGCCCCACATGTGCAAAAATGTTTGTGGCAGCCCTTTTTGTAGTGGCTAGAAATTGGAAACTGAAGGGATGCCCATCAATTGGAGAGTGGCTGAATAAATTATGGTATATGAATGTTATGGAATATTATTGTTCTGTAAGAAACGACCAGCAGGACTATTTCAGAGAGGCCTGGAGAGACTTGCATGAACTGATGCTGATGGACATGGCTCTCTGCAACAAAGAATTGTCTCAAACCAGTTCCAATTGTTCACTGAAGAAAACCATATACACCCAGAGAGAGGGATATGAAATATGGACCACAACATAACATATTCATGATCTCTATTGACATTTGCTTGCATTGTGTTGCCTTTCTCCGATTTTCTTTTTTTTCTTGTAGATAGGATTTTTCTTGCATAACTTGTCATGTAATTCAACATTATTAACATGTCATGGACTTCCTGCCATCTAGGGGAAGGGAGGGGACTGGGGGTAAAATTTGTAATGGAAAGCTTTGTAAAGATTAATGCTGGGGAACTACCCACACATATGTTATACAAATAAAAAGCTTTAATAATAAAAAAAGGAGTCTGTTAAGGAGACGGGATGCCTTTTTATTTAGGTAAGGAGACAAGATGACTTTTAGCAAAGTATATGTGAATCAGATAAGATGTCTTTTAGCAAGGTATTGTGAATCAGACAGGATGAAGTTTTTGCAGAGGACAAAATAAGGAGCAACAGATAAAAGGTTTTATTGCTCCAGGTTCCTTAGCTCCAGGTTTTGAGTAGATCCTTGGCTCTGACCAATCATCTCTCCCTTTCTGTCTTTTGGGGAAACTCTGGGACAAAGGCTGGGAACCCATCAGAACAAATGAACATTTCTAACTTGTCAATATCAATAAACAAACTGTTATACATTGTAATACTAAGGGACTGGAGTTTTGGAAAGATGTTGAATTTTTAAAATATTGCTAAAATAATTGTATATACAAGAAAAATGGGACTTAAAATTCATGCTTTTGAACTACTATATAGATAAATGTTAGATATTTTTATTATTTGCAAAATGGTTCCCTGGCCCTGTTTCTGACTTACAGACTCAAAACTATTATCTCATCCTGGAACTTCCCTCAGCACCTCAGTTTTCCTTGAAATGCAGCACCCAAATAAGTATTCACTATTTGACAAAAACTGCTGGGAAAACTGGAAACTAGTGTGGAAGAAATTAGGGCTTGACCCACATCTAACACCACATACCAAGATAAGATCTAAATGGGTTCATGATCTGGATATAAAGAGTGATTTTGTAAACAAGTTAGAGGAACATAATATAGTTTACCTCTCAGACCTGTGGAGATGGAATAAATTTATGTCCAAAGAAGAACTGGAACTTTTAATTGAAAACCAGATAGATAACTTTGACTATATTAAGTTAAAAAGTTTTTGTACAAACAAAATCAATGCAGACAAGATTAGGAGGGAAGCAATAAATTGGGAAATCATCTTTACATTTAAGGGTTCTGATAAAGGTCTCATCTCTAAAATATATAGAGAATTGTCTCATATTTATAAAAATTCAAGCCATTCTCCAATCAATAAATGGTCAAAGGATATGAACAGACAATTTTCAGAGGATGAAATTAAAACTATTTATAGTCATATGAAAAGGTGCTCCAAATCACTATTGATCAGAGAAATGCAAATCAAGACAACCCTGAGATACCACTTCACACCTGTCAGATTGGCTAAAATGACAGGAAAAGTTAATGATGAATGTTGGAGGGGTTGTGGGAGGGCTGGGACACTGATGCATTGTTGGTGGAGCTGTGAACGGATACAGCCATTCTGGAGAACAATTTGGAGCTATGCTCAAAAAGTTATCAAACTGTGCATACCCTTTGACCCAGCAGCATTTCTATTGGGCTTATATCCCAAAGAAATCATAAAGGAAGGAAAAGGCCCCACATGTGCAAGAATGTTTGTGGCAGCCCTTTTTGTAGTGGCTAGAAACTGGAAATTGAATAGATGCCCTTCAATTGGAGAATGGCTGAATAAATTATGGTATATGAATGTTATGGAATATTATTGTTCTGTAAGAAATGACCAGCAAGATGATTTCAGAGAGGCCTGGAGAGACTTACATGAACTGATGCTGAGTGAAATGAGCAGAACCAGGAGATCATTATACACGGCAACAACAGTACTATATGACGATCAATTCTGATGGACATGGCTCTCTTCAACAATGAAATGTTTCAAACCACCTCCAATTGTTCACTGAAGAAAGCCATATACACCCAGAGAGAGGGATGCGAAATGTGGACCACAACATAACATTCTCATACTCCTTGATTGATGTTTGCTTACATTGTGTTTCCTTTATCTGATATATCGTTTGTGTAGATAAGATTTTTCTTGCACACCAATGATAAGTTTGGAAATATGTATACATATATTCGATTTGCCAATATTTTAACATAATTAACATGTAGTGGATATCCTGCCATCTAGGGGAGGGGTGGGGAGTTGGGGGGAAAAACTTGTAACGGAAAGCTATGTAAGGGTTATTGTTGAAGAATTACCCACACATATGTTATGCAAATAAAATAAAAATTTAAAAAAAAATTAAAAAAAAAAAAAGAAATGCAGCACCCAATCACCCCTTATAGCCTTCTGAACCTAGGACATTTCTTTGTAAGTTTTACCCTCTTCTTCCACTACTAAATTTGTCCTGAGGGTTCCATTCTGTGGAATAGCCCAAGCCAGCCTTTATTTCCCTTCTAACCCTGTTGTAGGTTTCTGGAATTTTAAACCATGCCTCCATATTCAGTGCTTTCAACTTCTTCCCCTTCCTCTCTTCTCAGTTCCCTTTTGGTTCTTGTTTTACTTCATTATATTTTAACCTGTATGAGAGCAGGGCCTATCTTTGTTTTTGCTTGTATTTATATCAGCACCTAATACTGTACTTGCAATGTAAGTGTTTAATATATTCTTCTCTTCCTCCCTCCCTCCCACTTTTTTTTCTTTTCTCAATCCCTCTTGCTTCCTTCCCCTCTCTTCCTCTACTCTCTCTTTCCTTTACTTCTTTTCTTTTTTCTTCATTTCTTTTTTCCCTTCTTCTTTGATCCTTCATTCCTTCCTTCCCTCCTTTTGTAGTCCTTTCCTTCCTTTCTTTCTTCCCTTTATTCTTCTTTTCCTCTCTGTTTCTTCTTTCTTTCCTTCCTTCCTTTCTTTCTTCTTTCCTTCCTTCCTTTTTCCTATATATTGAAATAAGATCTTCATCCCATTCCCCAAACTGCAACTTTACCTTTTAATATTGGGCAGATTTTCCAGACTCCAGCAGCTCCTTCTCTATTGAATTGTCCTAATGCCAATTCCATGTAGAAAAGTGGCATTCCAGCAATCACCATAAAAAACAAATATGGGACCAGGAAGGCTCCTGCAAAGGAAGGATAACATGTGATCATCAAGGTGACTGATATGCTGGAATTCCTGCCATTGAAGCAATAAGCTCACTTTTTTTTAGTGTCTTCGGATTTATCAAGTGCACATACTTCATAACAATCCTGTGAAGAAGGTAGTACAAGAATTCTTGTCCTTGTTTTACAAGTAGTGAAATTTAGATTTAGAGAGATTATGAAACTTGCCTATAATCAGTTGGTTAATGTCAGAAACAGTGTTAAACAGCATCAAAACCCTTGATTCTAAGGTCATTGCTCTTTCCTTTATGCCATACTAAATGGCATTAAGTGAGGTTGCAAAAGAGATTATTGGAGGATTTGGAGTTCTTATCTATGTTTCCCCATAATACATATAGGTATATGAACTAAATGGGGATTTGAATTATTGAAAATTTTTATGAAGTCAATGAACTGGAAAGATATGCCAAGGTTGAGACTTCCTGGAACTGGTAGAAATCTTGGTAATATTACTGCTTTGTGGGAACAGAAGATGATTAACAGCCATATGTGTCTAGAGCATACGCTCTGTGCTACAGATTAGTAATTTCAAACTCAACTAGAAACAGAATCCCAAGGCCCACATATGGACTTAGAAAACCACAGATTAGCATTATTATGTTGAATTTTTATTTTGTTATAAATTACATGTTAATCTGGTTTGGACAGGCAGCATTTGGGAGTTTTGTGGCCATGACTCTCAAAGACCTTAAATTTGACATCTCTGCTGTAGACCACCATTACCAGATGTGAACACTCTTTAGATTTTCAACAATTCATTGAACTTGATTATGCCAAGAATGTTATTTCATCACAAAACAGTTTCAGTCATTTTGACTTTACGGATATGTTAAGAGGTCCTGCAAATACAAAATAGGAAAATGATAAATGAGGATTGGAGAATTAAAACTTTAAACCTGTCTTTTTTTTTTGGCTTCCAAAAACCCAGATATTATTGTGAATGACTATGAGTAGACTAGACATTCTCATAGTTCCTAAGTAATGTTAGAAATTTTATTTCCCATTGGAAACTTTTCTCCTGTTTAACCTGCTATATTTCTATACTTAATATTTCCAGGCTAGAAATAAAAAGATTTCTAACTTGACCTTATACTTCTTTCTTACAACTCTGAACTACCCACATTTGTCTTCCTATTCCAATTTAGAATGAAAGTGAGACAAAATAGGAGTGATGAATTAGATGAATAAAGTGAGATTGTGGGATGGGAGGTTATGTCCACAATGAAGAATAAATTTAGGAGGAGTGAGGAAGAATGATAGATGAAAGGAAAATAACTTATTATCAGACAAAATAATTTACTAAGAAAAATAATGACAGTAGCATAGTTATGGGTGATATGATCACTCCTGTGGGTGGCTGAGTAAAATGAAGATGGAGCTCATGGAGTTGAGAAGGCTGATGAACTAGGAATTTAAGATGTTTGAGAGCATATGAGCCTGGATATAAAAATCCTTGAGTATGAAAGCAAATATTGGGGTGGAGATGAAGAATATAAACCAGATATTAAATTCCTTGAGATAAGAGAAAGAATAATCTGAAAACTAATAGATTATACATTTGAAGTTAAAAGGAACATTAGAGTTCATTTAGTCTAATCCCCTCACTTTATAGATGAAGAAGTCCAGAGAGTTTAGATGACTTTCCTAAGATCACACAGATAGTAAGCAAAAAAGGTGAGATTCCAAACAAGATTCTAGCTCCAAACCCACATTCTTTCGGATGTATGATTCTGTCCTGGAATTGTGGCTGAGTGATATAGCTAGATTGAATGAAACTTGCAGGAGGATAGGATATTCAATAATAGGGGGGAAAGGGATTTGGAAGGGACAATGAGAAGCAAAGAATGTATCTACTCTTCTTCCTGATCTAGGATATTGGGCAGCATGAGAGAAAGCACATCATGTGAAGATGGTCATGGATGCAATGTCTTTTAGAAAACTTGTTAATTCCAAAAGATGGAATAAGTACATTTTTAATGAAAGATTTAGGACTAAGAGGGGACCATTAAAAACAGAGTGGGAGATACAGAGGGCATACTTGAACACAAGGGGATTACATTAAGTGGATCACGGACATTTATGACTGAGGTGCCTGAGGATGAGTTTATGGGAGAAGCAGTAAAGAGATGGGAGTTTTCCCTTAGTAGATGGCATAGATAAGGGAAAAGGAATAGACTGTTTCCTTGCCATGGTTGGGAGAAGTACTAATAGATCTGGGCCCTTGTCCTCTAGGGTACAGTAATGATTCTATATAGCATCAGTACATGGCAATGACAGGGCAGCTAGTTGGTATAATGGATAGAATTAGAAAGATTCATCTTTGTGAGTTCAAATCTGGCCTCAGACACTTTCTTGCTGTTTGATCCTGGGCAGGTCACTTCACCCTGTTTACCTCAATTCCTCATCTATAAAATGAGCTAGAGAAAAGAAGTGGCATACCACTCTAATAATTTTGCCAAGAAAACCCCAAATGTAGTCATGAAGAATCAGACACAAATGAAATAATTGAACAACACAGGGCAATGGCATGTGTTTTTTCACAGCTAATCACTCTACACATAGGGAAGCAAGGAGAAGTAGCCCCCATACTTCTATGGAAGTAAATAATTGGCATTTTCTGACCTAGTTCACATAATATCAACTAAGGATGAAGTGGTTACAGGAGAAGGAAGTCCTCAGATTCCAATCTTTGAATCTTGGAAAAACGGGAATAATTATGGCTATCATATTTATCTAACTGGGTCATGAGAACCAAATGAGAAAATGTATGTAAAACACTTTTCCAGTTTTTAAGTGTTATATAAACATCATTTGATTATTATTACTAGGTTGTTTTTGTCAGCAGCAGCATCACTGCCATCATTGCCAGCAAACAGGAAGACTACTTTGAAGAGCTGGAATTAAAATTGTTCTGAGAGTTTATAAGACAGAACCCCAGGAAGAAATAGGGTTTCCCCTCAATATAAATCAGAAAATTGAGACAAATAGATAATTTCTGTAAGATTGCATAGCATATAATTGGCCCTTAAATTTGTAATTCAGTTACTTGTTAATTACAACATGGAACTGGAAATTCAGCCTAAACAGATGCCTTGTATTTTAAGTCTGTATTTGCTCTTTTGGATACATTCCTTACCCAGGGAGTGCCCTTTTAGTTGAAAGTAAAGTTGAATCTATTTCTCTTTTAAATAAAAATAAAACATTTCTTGCTGGAAAATGGTACCTTTATTTATTTTGAAATTCAGAATAAAATTCAAACAACTTAAAAATGGTGATTGTCATGGCTTGAATATGATAATATAATCTTTATGATTGAAGGCAAAATATTGGCTTCATATTTGATACCTATGTTTCTTATTGCTTTTCAATATCTACTAAAATAGAGTTTGAACTTTTTGTGGGAAAATGATGTATACATATGCTTTATATACAACTGATGTCTATGCCTCATCAGTTAAACTGGTTATTATGACTTAATCAAGCCAAGATCAATGTTCAAATCTTATGAGTTACAGATTATATTAGTTCCTCAAACTGTACCATATTGGGATCATCTGACATGATAATCTTTATTTATTTATTTATTTATTTTGATTTATTTATTATTTTTTTGGCTGAAGCAATTGAGGTTAAGTGACTTGCCCAGGGTCACACAGCTAGGGAATGTTAAGTGTCTGAGACCAGATTTGAACTCAGGTCCTCCTTACTTCAAGGCTGGTGCTCTATCCACTGCGCCACCTAACTGCCCTGACATAATAATCTTTAAAAAAACAAAAAAAGTCTTGTCCTGGAAGTCAGGGGGTCCCAGTTTCTAAACTCAAAAATTTAGATCTACTAGTTTAACTCTCACTCAGCTTATGTGTGAGGAAATTAGGGGCCAAAGAAGTCAAGTCAGAAGCATTTATTAAATACCTACAATGTACCAAGCACATGTATTAAGCATTGGGAATACAACAAAGACAAAGAACAGTACATTCCCCTAAGGAGCTAACAGTTTGATGAAGGAGATATTATTCAAACAACTATATACAAACAACATGTGTATAATCAGTCACATCCATATATACAAATATATAAGTATGTACGTGAATGTTTGCATATACATACACATATATGTTTATATGTGGATAGCTAGGTAGATAACTGGATGAATGAATGGATAGATAGAAAAACAGATGAATGGATAGATAAGTAGGTAGATGAGTAGACAGATGGATGGATAAATAGGTAGGTTGATAGATAAGTAGATTGGTCCAATCAACCAGTCAGACACACTAACTTGACTGTAATATCATATCATTTTGTTCCTCTTCAAGAACGAAGGAAAACAACCAAACAGGTAAATAGGTAGATAGATAAGTAAGTGGGTAGGTAGATAGACATGTAGCTAGATAGGTAGGTAGTAAGCAGATAGACAGATAAATAGATAGGTAGGTAGGTAGATAGATGAATAGATAGATGGATGGATGAATAGATAGGTAGAGAGAAAGATGAATAGATAGATAGATGATAGAGAGATAAAGAGATAGATTAATAGATAGATGACAGGTAGATAGATAGATAGTCTCAGAGGGAAGGCACTAGCTTTAAGAAAGATTTAAAAAGGCTTTTTTGTAAGTGAGTTTTCAGACTTCAGGAGACCAGAAAAGAGGAACAACTGGGAGATGAAATTTCTTGTGCAAGGAACAACAAGTTCAGTGGGAATGAACAGAAGAACTCATAAAGAGGAATAAGGTAAACAAAGACTAGAAAAGTAGAAAGGGACCAGTTTATGGAAGGCTGCAAAAACAGAAGAGAAGATTTTGTATTTGATTCTGGAAGTAACAGGGAGTCAGAAGAATTTATTGAACAAGGAATATGACATGGGCTGGATATGATCAGATCAATTTGACACCTAGGTAGAGGATGGACTGGAGAGCTAAGGGACTTGAGGCATGGAGATGAAGCAGCAAGTTACTGCAACAGTCCAAGTGTGAAATGAGGGGTATCTATACCAAAATATTGTCAGTATCAGAGGAGAGATATAGTTATGGTATAATGGAAAAGATGTGGCAGTTAAATGAACCATAAAAGGACATATAGGTAATAAACAATGGAGTCAGGATTGGAAAAATTCAGTGCCTTTTCCATTGCACTATGCCTCCTCATTGATTCTAAGTAGTCAATACAATTATTGTTACCTAAATGTCTAATGAATATTTATTGTAGCTTACACATTAGTTTGAAGTTGAATGGCAGATGAATAGATGGCACAGTAATTAGAGTTCTGGAATATCTGAGGTTGAATTTGTCCTTAGACACTTACCAAGCTATGTCAACCTGTGCATGTCACTTAACTGCTATCTGACAGTTTCTTCATTGGTCAAATGAAGAAAATAATCATACCTTCCTTCCAGAGTTGTTGTGATATAATAATTAACAAATGAAATAACATTTTAAAGTGCTTTGCAAATTTTAAAGCACTTTAAAACTTAAATGAATGATGATAATGATATAGTAGAGTTGCTATTATCATTGTTCAGTTGTATCTAAATCTCTGTAATTCCATCTGGAAATCTAATGAAGTAGTTTCATTTCCTTCTTCATCTCATTTACAGATGAGGAAATTGAAGCAAACAGGGTCAAGTTACTTGCCCAGAGTCACTTAATAAGTGGCTGAGGCTGGCTTTGAACTCAGATCTTCCTGAGTTTGAGCCTAGCACTTTATTTATTGGGCCACCTAACTGCCTGATATAGTAAAGTACTATTTTTTATTTTTATTCATACACTTTATAGGTTTTAATGCATCTTTTTGTAAGCAATCATTTAATCCCATCAACAATCAATCTTGTGGCTATAATATAACATTTTTAGAATTGCACTCCTCTCTACTTGCAAAGCCATCACCTTAATTCAGGCCTTCAATACCTCTTGCCTGTACAACTGACTTCTTAATTGAGCTCTCTGCCTCAATTCTCCTCCTATGCTAATCCATCCTGCACATAGCTGTCAGTTATTTTTTCTTTACGAAAGATCAAAGCAAGCCACTACCTTATTTAAAAAACTCCAAAGACTCCCTATAGGATAAACTCTGTTTGGTTTTTAAAATCCTTCACAACATGGGCACAATTTTTCTTTCTATCCTTCTATATCATTTCCCTTCCTGAATTCTACAATTCAGTCAAACTGGCCTTCCTCTGTTTCTCATTCATGGCACTCTATTCCCTCTCTGTTCCATCCATTTGTACTGGTCAGCCTCCACGCCCAAAATGTGCTTCTTCCTTATTCTCTATCTCATAGGATTCCTCTTTTCCTTCAAGACATGACTCATGACTTTCCCAATCCATTCAAATGCTAGTGCTTCCCTTCCTTAGCTCCCTTGAATATAGTTACCTAACATTAATTTTGTATTTATTTTGCACATTTCTTCTGCAAATACTTAAATTACATATGTTGTCTCCCCTGATAAAGTATTAACTCCTTAACAGTGGAGATTGTTTCATTTTTTTGTATTTGTTTCTAAGTACTTGGAACAATCAATACCTGGCACACAGTAGATACTTAAAGAATATTTGTTGACTATTTTTATTTGCACACATATTTTATAATACATTGGGGACCTTATATAATCAATATGAACTATATATTTATTCCAATTTTATATGATTTGGAGAATAATTTTTATCAAAATAGTCTTGGTTCTGCTATTAGCTATTTGAAAAAAAAAAAACTTTGGTGAATGAATCACTTCCTGCTTCTGGGTTTCAACTTGATTTGTAAGGTTCTTTTAATTACTGACATTCCGAGATTTTAAAACCATATACTGATCATCACAAATCCACCCGCTTTCCAACTCAAAGTATCCTAACACTTTGATGTATAAAAATAGCCTCAAATATGCCCTATTGATAACAGGTCAGAAATATTAGAATTACAGAGGATTCAACTTGGAAAGAACCTTAGAAATCATCAGATCCAGTCCAGCTATTTTATCAATGAGAATACCAAGACTTCTAAAAGTCAAATGCCTTGATCAAAGTTGCAAAGCCTATTAATGAGAGATCCAAAACTTGAACCCAAGTTCAGTGCTCTTTCCATTAAACCATTTAAATATAATTTTTATCGACAAACTATGTAAAACTTGTGAATGTCTTTGTATCTATTTACTTTTATCCATTAAATACCCAAATTATAGCTATTAGAAATGCACATTTTGTGGTGGACCTTACCGCCTCCATTTTTGTAGCAGAGGTAAGGAAATCTCCAGACATTAGCAAGGTCTACAGCAAAGCCAATCACAGAAAGGAGAAAGTCAATCTTTTTGCTCCAAGTCTCTCTTTCTTCTGTTTCAATGCTGGTTTGAGTTGGGTTAATGAGAGTTGAATTGGTGAATTGCATTCCATTTTGTTCTTTAACAAGAATGAGCTCCATTTCCTTGGGGCCCATGGCATTAGATTCTTTAGTTGGAGTCACTACTGAAGACATCTGTTCCACTGGGGATCTAGCTTTAATTATGCACAGATTTGGGAATGAAGAAATATTATGAAGTTTCTCAGCTTCTCTCTGTGTGGGTCATCAATATAAAAAAAAAACAAAGAAAATTATTTAACAGGCAAGAATCACTTGTAGATATGCCATATATTATGTGACATTAAACATGATGGAATAGAAATGGGAGATAATGGAGAACCAAGCTGTAAAGCACCTATTAAAAAGAAAGGATGATAAATATAGATGTACTCCTTAACATTAACAATAAAGTGTAACTCTCCTAATTTGGTGTTCCAGTACCAAAAACTTCCCCTGCTTTGAGTATAATAAAGTTTGTCTATCAATAGTAATTTAATATCCATCAAGATCATATAGCAATAAACCTTTAAAAATAATATATGCTATTAAGTTCATTCTAAATATATAAAGCAAAATATAGATAAGCAAAATCACTTGAAAATTGTAAATAAAAAAATGTAGTTAGCTGTAAGAACACAAAATTAAAGATACCACCAAACCTTTCTTCTGTGAAGGCTTATCGATACAATATTCACCCCATATAACTTCTCTTACATTCCTCTTCCTCCACTCTCCCTTCCCTATTACCAAACATCAAAGAAATGTGCACATGGCTTCAAGATTTATATTATCAACTATCAACTCAAGGAGAGAAAAACCAGAAACATCTAATATATCTAGAAGCTTTACCATATAAGTAAATTTCTTTGCAGCATACTAAAAAGGCACTAAGATACCTCAGTTTTACTCATGATTAAGGCAATACTTCACACTTTAAGCTGTTCTTATTATGATGTCTCCCTCCCAATATTTACAATCCAACAGAAAAAGCTGGGTTAAAATACTCATTTGTTTCAACTTCCAATTTGAATCATAGCTTTCAAGTTCAAAGAGACATTAAAAAGTTACACATTTAAACCCCACTGGAATAGTAGTTCCTTTTAAAGAAAACTGAGGTCCAGAAAAATTGTGACTTCCTCATGGTTATTGAAGCAAGTAGCAAGATTTGAATTCAGTTCTGCTCACTCCAAGCCCACATCCCTTTATTCTACCATGTTGCCGTATCATGTAACATTCTTCCCCACAAGAAGATGAAATTGTAAAATGATGGTCATCTCTGGGGTGATTATTTCCCCAGCAACTCTTTTCCAAAGGAAATCACCTTAAGGTCAATTATTTCCTTTTTGTTAAACATTTTGCAATGTTTGACTCATGTCTTCCCCAAGGGCAAAACCAGCACACCGTCTTCTTAGATTTCTGTTGCTTAAAGATGCATTTGGTTTTAAAAATACCTAAGAAAAAAACCTGGTAGACAGTGGCACTAATCTGTCTAGATTTCAAAGCTTTGACATTTGTGCTTTGTAAAAGGTCATTTAGTTTGTTTCTTCTTCAGCCATGAACTTGAAATGAAAAGTAAGTACATCGATTTAACACATACCCACAAAACACGTTTTGGAAGTAGGTAGACACAAATTCCCAAAGTAACAGCTGCGGAAAGTAAGTATCCCCCCCCCCATTTTCTTTAAAGTGCCATAGATGTCCAGCCTCTTTGCCCTGTAAAGAGAAAGCTTTCCACTAAATTCAGTGGCGAGGGGAAACCGGGTATGTTTTCCTTTTGCTTTCTCGAGTACTGTGACATCAAAGCAAAGATTTCCCCAGCCGGGCATAAAGCAGACACGCCACCCTAGCCCCCAGTGAATCATCTTTCTTACAAAGCTCCGTAGACAGTGTATTTGTTGAGAAAAGTAATTTTTTTGTACGAATATTAGGAGTTATGCTTCCCGATTACAGTTCCCTTTATGTCTTTGGGAGGAACGAATCAGACTCTTTATGTACTGTCAGATTCTCTGATTCACTAAAGGAGAAATCGTGACATAAAACCAATATCAAATAAACACACTGCCCACTGGGTGAACTACATTATACTCTGAAGAGACCCACCTGTTTAAAGGGGGGTGGGGGATTACAAGTCAGTGCCCCGGGAAAAATGGACAGGATTGTTTTCTTTGGATCTATGATTTCCCTTTAATTTGTTTTCTTGCATGGCACACACTCGGCAAACCGCAGCAGCTCCTCCCAGTTCACCAGCGCTTTAGAAAAAAACAAGATTGAGAAGAACAAGGTTTCTTAGAGGAGGTAGGCAGGGGAGTCCCAGACTCCGGAACCGGGATGTTGCCCGAACGCCCAAGAAATGAGTTTCTCCGGAGTCTGAGAGAGGACTGATTCTCTTAAAGACACGACTCTGGCTTCAAAGTCGCAGAGCACAAAACAAAGACGTCTCTTCACTTATTCCAGGGGCGAAATGGCTAAAGAAACAGCGCAGAACACTTGTCCAGTTGATCTCAAACAGGCCTATTCCTGCCCACATTGATATTTTTCAACAATTCCGAGTAGCACTCTCAATACTGTTTATAATATTACTATTCGGGAGGTGGAGATGCTTTCCACTTGCCACAGTCTCTACTTACCGTTATTCTAAATCGCTGCCTCTGCTGACCCTCATCCTCAAACCCACGTGGAGACAGGGGTGAAAGTTCTTGTACCCCAAGGGACACCCTGTCCCTTGACTCCCAGTCACGGAGAAATCGCTCCTCGAGGCAAGCTGGGATGGTGCAGAGAGGTGGGTGCAAAGCCCCTCCCCCAAGAAAGGGCTGACCCGAAGGAACAATGGGGAAAGCGGGCTATGGGGAATAGATGCGGGAGCCTGGGGGAAGAAGGCTGGTGACCATAAAACCCAGGGGCAGAGTGGTGGGTGGACACAAGTGCAGCCAGGTAAGTACCTAATCCTAGTAGGGGTCAAGGGCTTCTCCCCAGTCGCTTCCTTACCTGGCTATGGAGGAAGCTGACCCTCCAGATTATTAGTTTCCCCCCCAAGTCTGCGGGGCTGCCTAGCAGACTTCTCTGAAGATTTGAGCCAGTAGAGACGGCCTTTAGCTCTCTTCCGGACCTCAAGGTTTCTTTCTTACCTAATTTTAGGGCTCCCAACTCTGAAAGTCCTGTCTCCCGCCCCGCCCCGCCCCATCTTACCTCAATTTCACTCTTCTTTCCATTCCTAGGTCACTCCTCCCTTCCCCCACTCCTCACCCTCAACCCCGCTTCCCTGACCTCCATCCAGCTCGTTCCCAAGTATTAGGCTCCTAGAATACTGAAATCAAGCAGTCGACTTCCCCACCACCTTCTTCCCTTCCCCTCAAGGAGTGTGTTTTTCGAATAGGGGAAGGGAGAAGCAGAGAAGTGGAGAGACTAGTCCACCCAGCACCCCCCTGCACCCCCTTTCAGAACTGCAAGGAGATCCCTGCGTTAAAAGTTTAGTCCCCAAATTTTAAAGAATTGGCTAGAGAGAGATTCTGCTTCCGCTTTGGGGGAAAAATGCCTTTTTCTAGGTCCTCAAATAAAGCCCTGACTTCATGCACCGGACCAAGCAAAATTCCTACCACCATCCTTCCTGAGATCTCTCAAAGTCTCTGGGAGAATGAATCTTAGTAGCTGAACCACATCACCTGCCTTTAGTCGCTATGAATCAAAGTTCTGGGATTTCGGTGCAATTTGTATGTGTGGAAGTTTTGAAGAGGATTTGAGCTAATCAGGAAGAGGTAGTTTAGGCAGACTGCATTGAAAAACACTTCCTACTCACTGCCTAGGTGGGCAGATTTATGTAATGGAAAGAGGGCTGCATTTAGAGTCAGGAAGACCCCTTGGGTGACATGGTAAATCACTTCATCTCTCAATTTGCCCATCTGTTAAGTGGAGGTAAGTAGAATAGATGAAGTCTAACTACATTCCTTCCATCCATAAATCTATAACTTTTTAAAACTATCTTGGGATATTTTTTAAATTGTCTTGGAGATTTTTTAAAACCTCTTTAAGTTGCTTCTTTTGTAAAATGAAAACAATAATAGTACTTCGGGATTGCTTTGAACTTCAAATAAGGTAATGTGCATAAACTGAGTTTCAAAACTTAAAAGTACTTTATGTGAGCTATTTACATATCTTTTTTTCTTTGCACAATGCTGGGGGGACTTGGTAAACGGAACAGTTTGTCTTTTATGTTTAAGAAAAGCTGAACAGGTTCTAAATATGTTTCAAATATAAAAATTCCTATCATTATGAGTTCTATTCAAATCATAACCTGAATCTGACAGGAACGATTCTTCTAACTACAATCTCCTCTTTACGCTCCCAGATTCAGAGGTTATTAGATCTGGAAAGCAGTTTCGATTTGATCTAATTCAACTCCTTTCTTTTACATCTAAAGATATGAATTAGTATACAAATAAGGAGACCCAGAGCAGTGACTTGGTTCAGGTAAAACACTTGTGGCACAAATAGTTAGTGGCAGCATCAATACCAGGGCTTCCCGAATCTCTCCAGTACCTCTTTCCTTCACACAACTGTTGACTTCGTTGGGACCTGTTTGAACAGCTCGAGAAGTAGGGATGGAGCTCCTAAGAAGGCCTCCCCGCAGTCCCGATTTAAAAACAATTTTTAAACTCATTTTTCCTTTGTCTAACTCACTATGAAGCGAGCACTCAGAGAATAAGATCCAGCAGGACTGGGGCACACCAGGAATCTTTTTGCGAAGAGGGAAAGGGAGGTCAAAACGACCCTTCGTGGCACTTACCTTCCAGGCAAGCCTCTCAGAACTTTACGTTGAA
>JAJPUD010004128.1:12753-29602 GCA_023553655.1 Myrmecobius fasciatus | reverse complement strand
GATCTATCCAAGATTATCTGTTTTCTTTTCCGGTTGCAGATCTAGCTTTGCTATATGGACTGTCTTTAACCCTCCTCTCTTCTCTTTTTAGCCAGGCACCTCCAACAGCAGTGCTTGGGGCGCAAATTGACTATGAGAGATTAGAGAGAAGCTCAGTAGCCACTCTTCCTTCTGTAAGCAGATAAAGTGCTAGCACGATGTCGCGTGCAAACGCGCTGCATCCTTCTTTCCTTTGCTCAACCCGTCACTCTCCACCCCGCTCGCAAAGATGTTTGCAGAGGAGAGAGCAACCTCAATAGTTAAGCTATTTATTTCCTTGAGGCTAACTGAATCGGTCCAGAGGACTGGCTGTAGTAACGACTGCAATGTCTGGATACTGTTTTCCAAGAGAGTTGCAATTAATTGAATTGCATGGAGTCCCTAGGGCTGAGCTAGAACTCTGAAACAGACTACATGTTTAGAAGAAAGTTTCGTAATACTTTACAATTCAAACATTCAATTCAGCTCAATTAAATTCAACAAACATTTACTTGCAAAGCACTGGGCATTAAAAAAAGGCAGTCGCTGTCCTCACAGAGTTTATATTCTGAGAGAGGCGTGGGGAAGGATGCATGTGTTCAAGCAAGCAAATATAACGAAAATACAAAATAATTTTAAGAAGGAGAATGTCTTTTGGTCAAGACAGGTCTCATGATGCTCACTTGAGTTGTGCTTTGGAGGAATCTAGGACAGAAGACAGGAAGGTGTGCATTACTGACATGTGCAAAATCATGAAGGCGAGAGATGAAATATTCTCTATCAGCATCTAGCAGATCATTTGACTAGAAGAGAGAGCTCTTGAAGGAAACTTAATAGAAAATAAGGATGGAAATACAAGCACATTCCAAATAGATCATAAACGAGAGGAAAGGACCCACATGTGCAAAAATGTTTGTAGCAATCCTTTTTTTGTAGTGGCAAGAAACTGGAAATTGAATGAATATTCATCAGTTGGGGAAATGGCTGAATAGGTTATATTATATGAATGGAATGGAATATTATTGTTCTATGGGAAATGATGAGCAGGCTGATTTCAGAAAAGCCTGGGAAGACTTAGACGAATTGATGCCGAGGGAGTGAGCAGAATGCTGTGAACAGTGTACACAGTAGCAAGAACATTATGTGATGATCAACTGTGATGGACTTGACTCTTCTCAGAAACATGGTGATTCGAGTCAATTCCAATAGATTTGGGATGGAAAAATGCCATCTGCATCTAGAGAACTATGGAAAGTGAAAATACTGTGCATTAAAGCATAGTAATTTCACCTTTTTATTGTTTGCTTGTTTTTTTCTTTCTTGTGTTTTTCTTTCTTTTTGATCTGACTTTTTTGCACAACATGACAAATATGGATGTATGTTTAAAAGAATTGCACATATTTAACCTATATCAGATTGCTTGCTGTCTTGGGGAGGTAAAGAAGAGGAGAAAAAATTGGAATCTAGTTTTACAAAAGTGAATATTGAAAACTAACTTTACTTGTATTTAGAAAAATAGAATGCTATTAAAAAAAGAAAGGGAAGTACATTGCAAAAATATCATGTAAGCATTAAATAAACTACTAAGTTGAAGGCTTTGTGCTGGGCACAGGCACTATGTTGTTCTCAAAGAGCTTAAGACCTAATGAAAGGAGTCAGTATGATGGGCTATCATGATGTGCAAATTGCACAAGCTACCCCAGTTGAAGCAGTATCATCTCCTCTAGGCCCTGATGGAGTCACTTCAGGGCATTAAACTAAGAGACTTTAGAATAACAGAAATTCTAGTGTAATGTCCAATGTCATCATCCAGAGATGCAACTCTTTGGAGAGTTTGTTATTCACTAATGGCTGACTCCTTATGACCCTATTTTGGGTTTTCTTGTTAAAGATACTGGAATAGATTGTCATTTTTTTCTCCAGCTCATTTTACAGGTGAGGAAAGTGAGGCAAATAAAGTGAAGTGGCCTCCCCAGGGTCATACTGTTAGTAAGTATCTGTGGCCAGATCTGAATTCAGGAAGATGAGTCTTCCCAACTCCAGTCCAGGTATTCTATCTACTTCACCATCAAGCTGTTTTGGAGATCGACTTGACAAATATCAATCTGTCAGGAAATAAACATTAATTAAGCACCACTATGTGCCAGCCACAGTACCAAGTACTGGGAATACAAAGAAAGCAAAAGACAGTTCCTGCCCTCAGAGACATCTCAATAAAATGGGAGAAGATAACACATTAGAAGAAGCTCAGAGGGAAAGGTGGAGGGTCACTGGTGTGGGCATGATAAAGTTCAGAGGACCAAAATTATGGGAGAAATGATGAGATAGCTGGAAGATCTGAGAAGACCTTCCAGATGTTTGCTCTTCACTCTCTCCAATCAGAGGAAGGGAAGGACTTCAGGACAGGGGATACTGAGTAGCTGTGAGTTTCACAGTTGGATATGATGTTACAGGATGATGAGTTTCTGGAAACTTAATGCTTCTGCAATTGCTGCAAACATTTTTTGAAGACCCTGAAAAAGAAGTTTTTGAACACCAAAGTTGTGAGCACTATCAAGTAGTTCAACAAAAATAGATATGATCAATGGAAATGATATTTAAAAAGAGATGCTGAACACTAAGGACCATGGAATCTTTCCATTTCACTTGGAATTGAAACCTACCATATGTTTTGTCTTCCCCAGTGGAATATGATCTCCTTGAGAATAAGGCTTGTCTTACTTTTCCATTTGATAAATGCTTGATTCATTCAATCATTCTTACTCTCTTGGCTACTAGACACCAGGAAACCTGGGACATTGTATTCTTTTTTTTCTCAATAGTATTTTATTTTTCCAAATATACCTAATTTCCAACATTTATTTTTTATAAGATTTTGTGTTCCAAATTTTTCTCCTATTCTTTACTTACCTTCTCCCTCTCCAAGACAACAAGCACTCTGATATAGGTTAAATATTCACAATATTTTTTAAAGAAATTTAAATATTTGTCTTTTTGAACAAGAAAAATCAGACCAAAGGGGGAAAAACATGAGAAAGAAGTAAGCAAGGAAACAAACAAATAAAAGGTAAAAATACTATGCTTCCATCCACATTCACTCTCCCTAGTTCTCTCTCTGTATGAGAATGGCATTTTCCATCCCACGTCTGTTGGAATTGTCTTGAATTACTGCATTGCTGAGAAGAGCCAAATTCATCACAAAATCTTGTGTTTACTGTGTACAATATTCTCTTGGTTCTGCTTACTTTACTCAGCATCAGTTCATGTAAATCTTTCATGTAAATATTGTTCTTGCAGAACAATAATATTCTATTATATGAATATACCATAACTCATTCAGCCACTCCCAACTAATGGGCATCCACTCAATTTCCAATTCCTTGCCACTACAAAAAGAGCTGCTACCAACATGTTTGCACATGTGGCTTTCTTTCCCTATTTTACGATCTCTTTGGGCTATAGATCCAGCAATGATACTGCTAGATCAAAGGGTACTTACAGTTTTATAACCCCTTGGGCATAATTTCAAATTGCTCTCCAGAATGATTAGCTCATTTCACCACTCCACCAACAATACTTTATTGTGAGACATTGTATTCCAAGAGCAGCTGCCCACTAGCAAGTAAACAGTTCATAATATTACCGAAGTACTAGTAGATAGTGTTAGGCTCAGCCAGGAAAATCTGTGTTTATATTCTTCCTCAGATGCTAGTAATGTGATCCCAGCTGAGAAAAATCATTTAATCTCTGTCTTCTTCAGTTTCCTTCAGTACAGATAATAATCCTCATTTTACAGATGAGGAAACTGAAGGAGACAGAATTTTTAATGAGGATCAAATGAAATAGTATTTGCGGACTGCTTTTCAAATCTTAAAAGTTATGAAATTTTACACAGCCCTTCTTTGACTAAGACCAATTCACTTGCAAGGTATGATAATCATCTTCCCCATGTCAAGATTCTTTTCAAGGATAAGCAAGAACAATGT
The DNA here is from genome assembly GCA_023553655.1 of Myrmecobius fasciatus. Lineage (NCBI taxonomy): Eukaryota > Metazoa > Chordata > Mammalia > Dasyuromorphia > Myrmecobiidae > Myrmecobius > Myrmecobius fasciatus. Next base: position 25,598 of record JAJPUD010004128.1, on the reverse strand, counting down.
TAAAAATATATGCAAAGTTTTAGTTATAACACTAATAGCAGGTGTTTCCCTCAAAAGGCACCTGCTCTACATTTCCTGACTTAACTACTGTTTTCTGGAGGTTGATGGGGAAGTGGGTTTTTATTCTCTTCCCAACTAATAACAACAATTTCTTATGATACACTTCTAGAATTCCAGGAGTTTCACAGAGAAGTCAAGAAAGAAGATTATTTATTGTGATACTTCACCTATGAAGATGTGGGGAAATCCATTGAAAATTTTCCCTTGCTACAATTGCCACTATCACTCTTACAAACCCATCTTTTTTTCTTATAATTTATCAGCCCTATCTTTTACTACATAAATCTTGGAGTAGATACACTTTATTTGTTCTAGATATTTAACAAGAGAGGGGAAAGGATTGAAGAGCTTGTTATTTATAAACTTAATCCCAATTGCCTCAGCAAAAAACAAAACAAAACAAACAAAAAAAAACCCAACCTTGGCAAACTACTCTCTTTTCAATGTATCTCTACAACTTTTCTCTCATACTTAAAGATACTGATGTAATGGAAACAGTTCTCGGCTTACAATGTTTGCTTATCATGTGACCCATAGCCCATGAATCTTGCTGAACCTCAGATTTTTTATCTGTAAAGGGAAGGGAGCAAGCTTCTATTAAAAGCCTACTAAGTGAAGCTAGGTGGCAAAGTAAATGGAGTGCTAGGTCTGGGATGAGGAAAACCTGAGTTCAAACCTGACCTCAGACATTTATAGCTATGTGACACTGGGCAAATCACTTCACTCTGTTTGCCTCAGTTTCCTCATCTGTAAAATGAGCTGGAGAAGGAAATGTTAAGTCATTCTAGTATCCCTGTCAAGAAAACCCCAAAGAGTTGGCACGATTGAAATGATTGAATAACAAATAAATAAATGTCAGGCACTGTGTCAACTGTATAGAAACTTAAATTGCTGTCTGCATCAGTTTCTTTATTTGTAAAGTTGAGCTAATAGTAGCATCTACTTCCCAGAGTTGTTCTAAAGTTAAAATGAGACAATATTTGTAAAGCACCTTGTAAATCTTAAAGCACTATATAAATGCAAACCATTATTATTAAAAGGGGATTAACCTCAAAGGCAACTAAATTATAAGTATTATTTTATTTAATCTCCACAACAGTCCTATGAGGTGATTATGCTATTATCCTCATTTCACAGTCAAAGAAACTGAGGCAGAGATTAAGTGATTTGCCCAGGATCATAAGGATGGTAAGTATCTGAGGCAGTATTTTAATTCAGGTCTTCCCAGTTCTACATTCTGTGCTTTTTCCACTGAGCCACCTAGTTGCCTAAGATAATAATATGGAGATGATAATACCTGTGGTATTGAACCTCACACAACTCCCCTTCCTTCCAAACAGACAGGTTGGAAGGATCAAATAAGATAAGGTATGTAAAGGGCTTTGTAAACCTTAAAGCACTATACAAAGGTCATCTATTATTATAAATTATTCTCGAAGTCTCAGAGGAAGTATCTCTTCCACTCACAGGATAATCCCTATGCTATGTAGATCCTGTTCCTTCTCAGACCCAAGGCGCTTTGCTCCCTTATTTATCTCATTCCTCTCCCACAGCACTTTTGAGTTTTCCCCTTCAAATTGGCTTCTTGACACTTAGCTGAAAACCTTCCCCATGTTGGGGGAAAACAACCTCAATTTATGCTTGACCTTAAAATTCTTTGCAACTACCGCACTATTCTTTACCTTTTTACAGTCACAATTCTTGTATGAGTGCTAGATCCACAATACTTTCAATTTCTCATTATTTTCTAACTTAAAAATTTACTTCCTGCTCTCTGGAGAGTGTGGCACTTCCCACATGCCATTGTACATAGGAAAAAGTACAATATGAGCATGCTCATACTATATTTAAAATATTGCCACTAAGTTAATTTTTAACCACTGTTCCTTGATATTTGGTGTATGTGGGGGAGGGCAGTAGGATAATCTGGGTTAAATGATTTGTTCACATAGCTAGCAAGTGTCAGGTATCTGAGATTGGTTATGAACTAAGATCCTTCTAACTCCAAGGCTGATGCTTTTTCCACTGCATCACCAGCTACCCTTGCATCATGATATTTTGCTGAATTTCTTTAGCAGGAAGAAGAAAGACCCTTTGCCCATGAAATACATCTTATTGTTATTCAGTCCTGTCTGACTCTTCATGATCCCATTTGAGGTTTTCTTGGCAAAGGTACTGGAATAGATTGCCATTTCCTTCTGCAGCTCATTTTACAGATGAAGAAACTGTGGCAAGCAAGGTTAAATGACTTGCCCAGGGTCACATAGCTACTAAGTGTCTGAGGCCAGATTGAATTCAGGAAGATAAATTTTCTTGACACTGGTCCTACTGCTATATAGTGTTCCATTCAGCTGCCTTTGAGGTTAATCTCTTTTTAAAAACAATAATTTGCATTTACATAGTTTTTTTTTTTAAGTTTGCAAAGTGCTTTATAAATATTATCTCATTTTAACCTTACAACAACTCTGGGAAGTTGACAATAGTATTACCTCAATTCTTACAGATAAAGAAATTGATGCAGAAAGCAATTTAAGTTCCTTTGCCCAAGGCTTCACAACAAGCCTGACAAATTTGAATTCTTATCCCAGATTCAACTCTCTATCCACTGTATCTCCTAGCCACCTCAATGAGGTATCAAGAGCAAATTCCGTTTATATCTATAGAGGCAAACAACCAAATAAATGTCTTTTAAAAGGCTTGGTGACAATCCTTGCCAAAAACAAAACAAAACAAAACAAAAAACAAAAAGAAAAAAAAAACCAACCCATAAGAAGGAAGAATTACTGCCAAAAAGAATATCTTCTCATAAGCAACTTCTCCAGATAGGGAAATGTGTTTCTTCACTGAAACTAATATCACAGTATCATAAATATAGAGTTCTTCCAAAAAAGAGATTTCAAGAATCTTTAACTATAGACATGAAATAAAATACTCTAAATAATAAATTCAATAAGTTTTCAATTTAAATTAAAAAAACTGAAAGGATTATATTTCCCCTCAAAAAGAACTGTATAGGGAAGCAAGATGAAAGTGTAGCAGGATGCAGTACAGTAGAACTTTCTGCTACAAAATTCCTCCCCAAAGACCTAGAAAATATACTAGATGAAATACTGATGGGGAAATCCAATAGAAATAACTGTGAGTCATTTGTCCATCCTAGATCAGCATAGGGAAACAAACACAAAGGTCTGAAGATATTGAAAGCGGGATATGATGTGAAGCATTCCAGTGCCCAGAGAGAGGCTGCACTGACTAGAGAAGATGTCCCAGATCCGTGCCAGGGCACCACTTAGCCCATACTGGGGCATTTCCATCAAGATAAAGACTAGCTTGCAACTTTGTTACCAATTACTCAGTTGCAGATTACAGACACAGGACAGAATGGACTTGTGCCTAGTGGTAATGTTCTAAGGTAAAGAGGTTCTGGGACTTTCCTCCTGAATAAGGAAGAAATTCAAGAGCAAGTACCAGAAGTGTGCAGCTCAGACCTCCAGGAAAAGAACAAAAACTCAGTTCTGGTATCTAGCCCAATCAGCAGAGCAATAACTGAGATAAGAAACCCAGACTAAAGGGAAGCTGACAATGCTACTATTCTGAAGCAACAGAACTTTTCCAGCTGGTTAATAGAGGCTGAATCTAGCAGCATTTTCCTGTTGTTCAGGCAGAAACCTCGGTCAGTAGCTTGCAGAGCTGAGGCCAGGGAGGTAGCAATCAGTCTTTGCTCTGAATCAAACCACTCTGGCAGCAGTGAAAGCTTGCTCCAGTCTCCAGTTTGTCCTGAGATACTTGAATAAAACAACATTCACTATCCTGAGAAAGTAATATCATCCCAATTCTTCCTTTGTGGCAGAATTCAGTCCAAATAACAAGTTCAAAATCAGGAAGTAAGCTGGGCAAAAAAAAAAAAAAGAAAAAGAAAAAGAAAGAAAGAAAAGAAAAGAAAATCCCACTATAATGTTGGCAGGGATGCTCAAGACAAACAAAAGAAAATAATTCTAAAACATCTATAAGCAATGGCTCAGAGAAACATATAGTTCCTCAAAGCATTCAGCTGCAAGAGTTTTTGTTTTTTTAAAAACTTAAATTTCTTAAATTGGAATATTTAAGGAAAAAAATGGAAAAGAAACAAGAGTTATGGAAGAAGAATTGGAAAGGGAATTAACAGCTTGGTACAAGAGACACAAAACCTTGGCCAAGCCACAAACTCCCTGAAATGTAGAATGGACCAAAGATAAGCCAATAATTTCATGAAGTAATAAGTAAATATTAAAACAAAGTCAAAAGGGGGGTGGGAGAAGAGGGAAAGAAAAAATTGGAAGTTATAGCAAAAACAACTGATTTGGAAATTCAATTAAAGAAAAAAAATTAAGAATCACTGGACTATATGAAAGCTATGACTAAAAAAAGGATTTTAGATAATATTTCAAAAAAAAATCTTAAAACTATTCAGATTTCCTGGACTCCAAGGGCAAAGCAGAAAAGGAAAGAAAAGAAAGAATTTTGAAAGAAATCCTAGAATGAAAACACTCATGAACATCATAGCCCAAATCTGGAGCTACAAGGCAATAAATGAGAATCTGAAGAGGTGTTTCTAAACTGGTATATAAATGTCATATTATGGTATACATATGTGCGTGTGTGTGTGTGTGTATGCGCATGCATATGATGGAATACTATTGTGCTATGAGGAATGATGGAGATAGTTTTGGAGAAACCAGGGAAGAGTCTTATGAACTGATACAGAATGAAGTGAAGAGAACCAGTAAAGTGATTTCTATAGTAACAACAGTATGGTACAGAAAACTTCTTTGAAATAATTAGTAACTGATCAGTTTAATCACCAACCATATTACAGTCCTAATGATAAATATGCTATCTACCTTCTGATAGAGAGGTGAAGGATTCAGAAGTACTGAACGAATTTTTTTTTTCTTTTTGGACATAGCCAATGTGGAACTTTGAAATACTTTGCTATAAAATTCTTGTTTATTATAGGGATTTTGCTTTTCCTTTGTTTTCATTTAGGAAAGGTAGTTGGAATGGGAAGTGAGAGGAGGATTTTTGCTATTTGAAAAAAATATATAATATTAAAAAGACAGCATAAACAGTATAAATTAGATTTCAAAATTTTGCTAAATTTAATGGTTGTGCTCTCTTCTGTTCTCTTTTCTTTAACCAGTAATAATCTAGAAATGAAACGTTTTATTGATATTATCTGAGAGTTTTATATTGCCTATTTTTAATAAAAAACAGTAAATTTTTTTATTTTTATCTCTCAAAAAAGCTAAACTGAATAATCTTTGTTTAAGATTTGGTTGATTTCCCCCCCCCTTTGATCTTGAATAGAAAACAAGTTTTTCTAGGTTTAATTCCAAAGTCTCCAAGATCCTACTTAGTCAGACATCTTCTTAAGCATCTTTCTTTTATGCTTACCCTCCTTTTTCTGCTACATTCTGCATCATTTAACCCAAGAAAAATTTTTTACTATTATTATTTTTAATTGTGTTTTATTTTTCCAAATACTCATAAAGATAATTTCAAACTTCATTTTATAAGGTTTTGTATTCCATATTTTTATTCCTTTCTTTCCTTTCTCCCCCCACAAGACAGCAAACAATCTGATATAGATTAGACATGTACAATCCTTTTAAACATATTTCCACATTTGTCATGCCGTACCAAAAAAATCAGACCAAAAGGGAAAAAAAACACCAGAAAGAAAAGGCAAATAAACAAACAAAAAAGGTGAAAATACTATCCTTTAATCCATATTCACTCTCCATAGTTCTCTTTTGATATGTATGGCATTTTCTATCCCAAGTCTATTGAAATTGTTTTGAATCACCACATTGCTGAGAAGAGGTCTATCACAGTTGATTATCACATAATCCTCTGTTACTATGTTCTCCTGGGTCTGCTCACTTCACTCAGCATCAGTTCACATAAGTCTTTCCAGGCTTTTCTGAAATCAGCCTGCTCATCATTTCTTACAGAACCACAATATTCCATCACTTTCAGATACCATAATTTATTCAGCCATTCCCCAACTGATGGACATTTTCTTTCCACTACAAAAAACAACAACAACAAAAAAACAACAAAAAAACAACCCAAACAAACAAAGCCTGCTACAAACATTTTTGCACATGTGGGTCTCTTTCCCTCTTTTATGATCTCTTTGAGATACAGACCCAGTAGTGACACTGCTGGATTAAAGAGTATGCAGTTTTATAGCACTTTGGGCATAGTTCCAAATTGCTCCCCAGAATAGTTGAATAATTTCTTAACTCCACCAACAATGCATTAGTGTCCCAGTTTTCTCACATTCCCTCCAAAATTTGTCATTATCTTTTCCTGTCATCTTAGCCAGTCTGAGAGGTATGAGGTATTAATTTGCATTTCTCTAATCAATGGTAATTTAGAACATTTTTTTCATATAAGCATAAAAATTTCTTTAATTTCTTTCTTTTAAAATTGTTCAGTGTCCTTTGACCATTTATCAGTTGAGGAATGACTTTTATTCCTATAAATTTTACTCAGTTCTCTACGTATTTCAGAAATGAGGCCTTTATTAGAAACACTGGTTGTAAACATTGTTTCCCAGCTTTCTGCTTCCCATCTAATCTTGACTGCATTAGTTTTGTTTGTGCAAAACCTTTTTAATTTAAAGTAATCAAAAAATTGTGTTTCCTGATATTATGTTTTCTCACATGTCATCTCCAATGCCTGATTTGGGAGTCAGAACGCATGGGTTCAAATCCAAACTCTGCTACTCCTTGTGGGAATTTGGCCAAATCAAAGAAACTTTCAGGAACTCAGCTTCTTTATATGTGAAATGAAAAAACTGACTTGAATGATGTCTAAGGCAAGTAGGTGGCACAGTGGATAGAACACTGAGCCTGGAGTTAGGAATACCTGAGTTCAAATTTGATTTCAGATACTTATTGGCTGCATGAACCTAAGCAAGTTATTTAACTACTGTCAGCCTCAGTTCTACCAGAAAAATGAGGATAATAATGGCACCTACCTCCCAGTGTTGTTGTGAAGATCAAATGAGATAATATTTATAAAGCACTTAACATAGCACCTGGCATTTAATAAATGCTTGTTTCCTTCCTTCATGCTTTCTAAGTTCCCCTACGGCACTAAATTTGTGATCTTATAATCTAATAACGTATATAGATGTTCTATCCATCCTCAAATGCTCAGATATTTACTTAAATATGTATATAAATGTTATCAAATGAAATGGCATGTATAATATTTTACAAACCTGAAAGAGCTAAGTAAATGCTATTTCCTTTTTTGGATCATATAGTATAAATAATTGTATATATTACATGTTACATATACAATTATATATAATATAATTTAATTACATTACATATATAATTATATATGCAGTGTAATATTATACATGTGTAATTATATTGCATCCCTCAGAGAATGTAAGCTCCTTTAGAAGAAAACTGTCCTTTCTAACATTGTATCCTTAGTGTTTCACACAACTTGTACATATTAACCATTTAATAAATCTTTATTGAATTGAATAAGAAAGGGTTGTATTTAAGAATTTCTCATTTACTTATTCCTAATGATTCTTATGCCTAATATAAATACCAAAGAATTATACCCACTTCCATTTATTCTCCTCATCCTTCCTTTGCAAGGTCACCATGAACAAACTTACTGAAGCAAAGTATGCTAAAATAGTAAATTACAAATTGAATTGTCAAATTGACAATTGAAAGTCAGGCAGTAATAATGATGGAGAATGATGGTATGTGATCACAGGACACAAAAGATATAGAAGATTCAGGCTATCTAAGTGATTATCACAAATGTTTTGTTCTCTGGTGGAGACACAGAGAACTTGAGAACAAAGCCACACTAATAATGAAGGGGATAATAGGATCAAAATTATATTGCTGGAAAAGTCCTGAGATGCCAGTTAGCCCAATTCTCCCATTTTACAGATGAAGAAACATGAAACCCATAAAGGTTTCAAGACTGCACCATTCTTGAATGTATACAATCCATTTAAGATGTATCATTCCAGAGTTATCCCAAATGTAATCATAACCTTTGCCTCTCTTTAGTTATGCTATGGACTTGTAATCTGTTGCTGAATTGTGTTTTCAAGTCTAGCCATTCCCTGGGGGTCCCTTCCTTGCTTTCAGTTAAGGGGAAACTCAACTGTTTACTATTTTTTTTTTGTCTTCCCACACCAGTTCAAGGATGTGTTGTCTATTCATCTAGTCAAGCTTTGATAAAGAGAAGAATTTCACAAACAATGAATCTTCAGACAACTATAAAAGTAATCTTTATCTATCTCTATATGTGTGCATCGATCTATCTGTCCATAGGTATCTACGTATCTATCCATAGGAATTTCTGTCTATCTATCATCTATCTATTATGGGTTTCTCTGTTTATCTCCACACATTCGGCCTAAATCAACATTATACAGTAGATGTAATGAAAAGTATATCCAATCAACCACCAAGTTTTATTGATTCTGCCTTCAAAAAATTTAGTATCTTTTCTTTTCTCCCCTCCCATAACCACTATCCTAGTCTTGGGACGCATGGCTTCCCACTTCGACTGTTGTTCTTCATGATCCCATTTGGGGTTTTCTTATCAAAGATTATAGGGTGGTTTGTCATCTTCATTAAATAGATGAGGAACTAGGGCAAACAGGGTCACACAGCTAGTAAGTGTCTGAGGACAGATTTGAACTCAGAAAGATGAGTCTTTTTGACTCAGGTCTGGCACTCTGCCCTTTGAATTTTTGTAAGAACCAGTTTCTTCCAGTTCCAATTAATCTTTGATACAGGTGCCCAACTATTATTTCTAAAACTCATCATTGTGTTCTCAAGAAGATTTAGTGCCACCTATTGACTCTAGGATAAAACATATTTTCCTATTTCTGCAATTCAAGCACATCACAAAAAGGCTCCAACGTCTCTCTCCACATTGATTTCATGTCACTTTTTATACATTTCAGTCAAATTTGCCCTCATGTCAGGAATATTCTCCCTTCTCACTCTCACTTCCAAGAAATCCTCACTTTCTTCCAAGCTCTGCTCAAATCCCATCATAAGATCTTCTCTGCCCCTCCATTCTTAGTACTCCTACTGAAATAATTTTGAATTTTCTGTATGTGTTCATGCATACATATGTAGGCACACATACATAAATATAGAGAAATGCACATATATGTGAATGTGTATACACACACATAGTATAAGTTCCTTAAAGTCAGAGACTGTGTTATTTTTGTCTTGGTCTCTTTAGCATCTGGCACAGAGCTTGATATTGAGGCACTCAACAAATACATGCACTGAACTTTATTATACTCAGCCACACCTTTCCATGTCTCTTTTATTTGGTTTTCACAGGAATCTGCATCTCAGAAATGTAAAATATATACCAACAGAGAGGTACTTATGTTATTTTTAGTTTATGTAAACAGGGATTAGCAGAAGGCAGGAATGGCTTGAAGGGAACTGTTGGCACTGGCAAATGTGGGTAGGGCTAATACACATTTTTCATGTGCAATAAAAGGTTTGTAGTCCTAAGGATTTTTCAAAATGATTTGCAAGGCTGCTTGAAGATATTCCTGTCTTTTTTTCTGACTTTTGCTTGTACCAGACTTACCTATTTTATTATTGATCTTTATAGATTCAAAATGTTCCATTTAATTTATTTTAGCTACCAAACACATTTTCTATGTATCTCTATGTGTGTGTCTTTCTCTATCTCTGTGTTTCTATTTCTCTTTGTCTCTGGCTCTGGCTCTCTCTGTGGGTCTCTCTCTCATTCTTTCTCTACAGACATATATATATATATATATGTATATATATATATATTACTAAAAACAGGAAAGCAGAATAATTCCATGACTTCAAATGTCAAAATGGATATTATTTAAGTTAGTGTTCACTGCACCTCTTTTATTTTCTAAATCCATAGGTACATTGTCTTTGGGGTGAATCAATATGCCTTTGAGAGGGAATTTAAATTTAACATTCCACTATAATACTTTTCCATTTTGGACTATCTTAGAAATCTGGTGAAATCCTACCTGGGAATCTTGAGCCCTTTTTAGAGCAGTGGTGGCCATAGCAGTATGTGATAGTATATAAAATAGTATATAACTATGAGTTATATTTTTTAAATGCTACCTCATTTTTGTTCATCACTAGAATGTTATTGTCACTAATGTGTCACCACTGAATTATTTAGTTATTTTAACAACCAGATTCATCATTCATTCATTTAGTTAAGTACCTATTATCAGCCAGACATTGTACCAGTTGGTGAGGTTAGAATAGATCCTGCCCTTGAGGAGTTTATAATCTATTAGGGTAAAATAACGTATAATAGATAAGAATGTACAAAATATATATAGCATTTATAAGCTTGGGGTGTTCTTATTCCAAATCCTACTCTTACTGGCAGGTCTCTAGAGCAAGGCTACATTTTCCCCTCAGTGTTCTAGGCTTGTTCTCATGAAAGTGAGGCTCTTCTTTCTAGTGCTATCAGCCTGAGCTCCCATTCTAATGTATTCTTCCCAATGTCAATCACCAGTTTTTTAAAATATTATTCAATATCAATATCAGTGCTCCCAATATCATTTAAACAATTAACATTAATTAGCTTTTTACAGAGTGATATTTACAGAGAAAGTGTAGCAAGAATGTAAATACAAACATACCCCTCCTAATTCACTTTCCTTTTATGACCTTGGTATTTGGGATGAGTTTGAACTCAAAATTATAGCAGTTACTACAATGTTTCCATTCCATCAAATTCACTTCCAAAGGAAACATAACTAATGGATGGAACTGATCCCTGGCTGTAGCAGAACATGGAATTTTGGAGACAATCTTTTGCTGGGCTGGATCAAACAACTTATTCCTCAAGGTCTTGATAGTGGGAAAGAAAAATGGAAAGAGGTGGCAAGGAAAATTCATACTTTGGGTAGGAAGATAGGTGACCCGTCCCGCGGGTCTCGAGCTAAGGGTGCCTGAATTCTCGCATCGGCCTGTGAGCCGAAGGCTGGGGAGGCTTCAACCTGGGGATGGGCTGTGAAAGGAAAGAATGGAGACCATTCTGTATAAGGGCAGAATAGCTCGTTTATTGAGGCATAGTACAGGGTTTATATACATTGTGTATCAAAGTAAACTTTCATATAACAAAGGATGTAACATCTGTTGACCATTTGTCAGGAAATTGAGTAAGGGGAGGGATGTCACACCAGTATGTGTGACTTCTTGAAGCAGGATGCCTGCTTGACACTTTCTTCAGATAATTGATCGTATCTGGCTTCCTGGTATGCACTTTTTGGGGGCAGGGGTTTGGTAGACCTCTTTGTCTCTAACAGTCTCTTTGTCTCCAACAGATAGGCAACTGACAGTAGGAGGCTGCTGCCACCACTGCTTCTACTCTCTCCCCACCCAGAGCCTTATAGTAGCTATTGCATTACTCACCATCAGGAAAGATAAAAATGTCATTGGCCCAGTTAGTTCCATTTGTATCAGACTTAGTTCCTTTCTAGAGATCAAAAATAGTCTTGGAATATCTGTTCTTATCCTGAAGTGGAGAACAAGATTGAATAATGCAGAGAGACTTAACAATGGGCAAAATATTTTCCCTGAATTTTGAAGATGAGTTCCCGTTGGCCTGCCTGTTACACACACACACATACACACACACACAGAGCCACACATACAATACATTTGTATATGTATATAGAAACATACTATATATGTATGTATACAAATACATATATACACATTATACACATTCACAATACACACACACACACACACACACACACACACACACACCCCAAATTTTTGCTGGTAATATCCTTCCTTCTCAACTTCGTCTGGTAGAATTATTGTTACTGTTGAAAGCACCACCAGTTATTCATATCAGATCTTTATCACTTTTGCCTGGACTATTACAATAACCTCCTGATTAATTCCCTGCTTCAAATCTCTCTTCATTCTCGTCTTTCACAAAGCTGCCAAAGTGATTTTAATAAAGCCAAGTTCTGACCATGTTATCTCCTCTACAATAAACTCCAGTGCTATCTTTCATTTCTGGATTAAATTGTAAATTCCTGTTTGATTTTTAAATTTTCATTACCTGTTCACTTTTTATCTTTTTATTCAGCTTACATAACACCCCCTTTCACTCATTCTACTTTCCAGCATACTGACTTACTTGCTATTCATCCCCTATCTCCAGGCCTTTGTATCAGTTGTCTCTCATGCTTGGAACATGTCCCTTCTTACCTGCATTTCTTTAAATCCCAGACTTCCTTCAAGACTAAGCTGAAGCCTTAACTCCTATTAGAGGTCTTTCCCATTTCCCCCAGCTATGAGTGTCTTCCTTTCTAAGGTTACTTTACATCTATTTTTAATGTAAGGTGTATATATTTATTTATTATGATGTTCCATCCATTAGAATGTAAGCCCCTTGAAAGCTGAAACTGTTTTTGCTCTTTTGTTTGCATCTCCCATGTTTAGCACAGAGCCTGGCAGATTGGAAGTCCTTAATAAATGTTTGTTAAATGATTGAATAGTTTGGAAATCCAAGAACATGAAGAAAGAAGTAAGAAGCAATGTATAGGTAAAGGCAAAGAGAGAGATAAGAGGCCTTGATAGGAATTGCCTTTTAAGAAGAGGGAATTGTCATGTAGACCTCAAAGCTGGAAAAGAGCTGTGTGTGTGTGTGTGTGTGTGTGTGTGTGTGTGTGTGTGTGTGTGTGT
>JAJPUD010004128.1:0-12743 GCA_023553655.1 Myrmecobius fasciatus | reverse complement strand
TGTGTGTGTGTGTGTGTGTGTGTGTGTGTGTGTGTGTGTGTGTGTGTTTAAGGGGAGGGGACACTTCAAGTATGCAGAAAAACCATTTTGCTAAATGAAGAGCTTCTGATCGCTTTTTGGCTTGTTTTACTGATCTTTCATTCTTCAAAAGGCAGAAGAACTGTTGGAGCTAGGAAAAGTGGGCCTTGGAAAGAAGTGACTTTGCCATTTTGTAGTAGGTAGCAAGGGCAAAACTAGAAATAATCTGACTCATAACTGACCAAGGGAATTCCCTCAACTTTGGAACTTGACTGTGGGCCTCTAAAGTTATAAATGGAGAATGAGTGCAAACTCATCTAATCTATAAAATCCAGTCCATCCCAGACCATGTTTCTCACTTCTTCCAGTCACCTACTGTCATCTTACCATAGCTTTTGTTTCTACTTCCCCCCCCCAAAGTACACTCATTACTCTGGGAACAGTAATTTACCATGGTAATTTTGCCATTACCATGGCTTCTGGAAATTGCATGACAATTACCTATTCTGCTCCATTCATCATCTGTGACTCTCAAAATTAAAATTCCTTTCTCTGACCACTGCTGCCCATATGCATTGTCTTTCCTTGCATGAATATAAGCCTCCTTGAGGACAGAGACTTTCACCTTTGCATTTTATTCCCAATGTATAGCTCATAGTAGGTATTTAATAAATGTCTTCATTCATCTGATCAATTCAAGGAGTTCAGAAAAATATATATATATATAGGTAAGATCTCTTTGCTTGAAATCTCTAAAAGGGAAATTCACTTTAGATGGGAAGTTCTTTTTTCCATTCTATTGTTTTATTTTGAAGAAGAAAAAAAAATAACAAACCACAACTTGCTGTGGAAAAGACATTTGGGGTGGGAAGGAAGGTAACTGGATTGGGGGTGGGGTTTGTGTGATAAAGCCCTCTAAGAGAGTTGAGGCCTCAAGAGAAAATCTCCAGTCAACTCATCTCAGAATAAAATATCTTTAAAAAATTTCCAGGGCGCACGCACACACACACACACACACACACACAAACATTTTGAACTCCTTCATGGGACTATTAGAAAGCCTGAAATTTCACTTTCTGGAGTTTTCTTAAAATCAAGGAGATACTAAACCATTGAGCTGTTTTCTAAATATCTAAGGGTACGTCTATGTTTTTCTGAACATTTCATTGGTAATGCTCAATCTTATGAGTCATTCTTAATAATCTATAATGTAATTAGTGTCATCAGAAAGACCAATAATTTGCACTGAAATGAGAATGAAGGTAGTCAGATGGCAGATTCCATGAAATCCTATGGTGCAAAACTTTAACAAAGCTAAAGCAGGGGATCCCAGGTAAAACCTGTCTGCTCCTAACCAGCCAAGAAATAAACTGCCACATGATAGAAATAGCTGTTTACATTATGGCAACGTATGGTCTTGAAAAAACCAACTTCTCTTCCAGGAAAATGGAATGACAAAATCCTTAGAAATTAGTTATGTTGGGTGCTGGGTAACATGATACATGCATGCACTGGGTGATGTGTATACTTAACAGGTTCTTGAGTTCATTTATGCAGGATCTTTACAAAAATATTGTCCCATTCTCAGGTCATCACAATGGTAGAACTGCATGAGAAGTTCTTAAGAAGGAAATATTAAGGCAATTAAAAATTATTTCATTAAAAAAGAGAAAGGAGAGTTGCCTAATGTGGATGTTCTCAGATTTTAAAAGGAAAAAAAAAAGACAAGAAGCTACTTGAGGATGAATAAAAAGCCATTACATGTGTTTTGTCCTTCCCTCCTCAGTTCTGGAAAGCTATCTTCCAGTTTCGCCTTCCTCTACTTGGGACAGTTTATATGTCTCCAGGAAGTCTATTTTGGTGATTATCCCTGTTTCTGTCAGCTCATCCAATGAATCAGTGTCAAAGACTACTGGTTCTAGAAGTTCTAATGGTAGAGGTAGAGGGTTGGAGGAACTCATCTTTACTCATTATTTTCCAGAACCTATTGTAGAACTGCAGTGTGAGTTGATCAACAAGTAGGGTTAAGTCAATAGGCTATTATTGAGACTCAATCACAATCCTGGTCTATTTGGGGATAATTTCTTTGTCTCTACTTTACTAAAAATGTCATTAAAGCACTGTCACTGGGGAGAGAACTCCAGCTTGGGATCATGCATCATGCCTTATATATTAATCTGATACATACATACATATTTTCATGGCTCTCAATTTTCTATTAAAAATATACAAACTGCTAACCATTCAAAGTCTTTCACTCTCAGTACCAAATTATTTTTACAATCTTGTCTACTGTCATTTTTCTTCATTTATAGTTTGCTCTTGACAAATTAAATAATTCTTATGCAAACATTTATTTCTCCTCCATCCCTCCAACCACTATTCATTGTGGTCAAAGCAATAGCCCCTCAGGCATGCTATTAGTAATATCTATCCAGTAAAATCCTATCTCTCTTACGAAAGACATTTCAAATGTCACTTCTTCCATGAATCCTTCTCAGATGTGCTCTGATTCAGAAATATCTTTTTCTTCCTTCCCACTTATGTCCTTAAAAAAATAATAATAGTTATAAAATTGAACATAAATATATAGTAAAATAAAAGAATTTAATAATTTAATATAAATGAATTTAATTTCACAGCGAATCTCCCATAACAGAGAGATCAACACAGATTAGTTAGTCAGTCACTAAACATTTATTAAGTATTTATGTACCAGGCACTATGCTAAGTTTTAGGGATATGAAAAAGGAGCAAAAAAATGTTCCTACCCACAAGGGAAGGGGGAGACAATGAAACAAACACATATGTACAAACAAGCTATATTTACGGAATAAAAAGGAAATAATTAACCAAGGGAAGGTATTTGAACTAAGAGATGCTGGGAGAGGCTTCCTGTAGAAGATGAGATTTTAGTGACTATAGTTTAGGTATGGAAAACTAGAAATGGGAATTGCTACTCATGAAGGTTTATGACATACTCTATTTTGTGGTTGATTTATTATGTTATAATTTATCTATTTACTCCCATTCCTCCTTCCAGAATGAAGCCCTTCCATGCTATAACAGATGATCTTAATGAATTATGGCTTAAAAAAAAAGGATCACTTGATGGACAACCTTCTAGTAACAGAATCTCTGAGCTGGTGCTTAGACAATAGATGTACACAGTGCTTATTAATTTTTTTCTTTTCAAATTGATTTGCTTAGTATTTTCTCTAATTACATATATAAACAATTTTTAACATTCATTTTAAAAAAAATTGAATTTCAAATTCTCTCCTTCCCTCTCCACCCCTCTCATTGAAAAGGCAAGCAATTAGATAGAGGTTATTATACATTTTTTTTAATTGAATAAATGGATGATGGGAAAAAGTCCACATATCACACATAACAGCCTATCTATATGTAACAAGCTGTCTTGATTATTTTTGGAGTTTTTACTGTGGAAATGGAAACTGACTCAATAAGAATTTTCACTCACAACAAACCATTTAATTACATTTCTCCCTTCTACTTCTGGTTTTAAAAATACTACTTGGAGAGAATAAAGAGCTGGCCTTGGAGTCAGGAAGACCTGAGTTCCTCCTTGGCTGTGTAACCTAAAGTAAATTATTTAACCTCTTAGTGTTCCAGGCAAATTTTTAAAATTTAAAATGATCTCCTTTGGGAGAGAGTAACTTATCAGTAAATGACTATACCAATGAAATCAGGGATCCTTGTGTTAGGGCTACACATGGCTACTGAAAATTCTATAGGGTAGTATCTGCTTTAGGTATAAAACAATAGAATGATTATAGAGCCAGAAATTATACTTTAGAAATTGTCAAAACCTATAAATCAGGGAATGATTTACTATCTTGTCAGTTGTCTAGATCTAACAAAGGAATGGAAAAATGTTAATCATACAGATTAAAATGAAAAATGTGTCGTGTTTGTGTGTGTATGTATATACATACATACATATACATACATATGTGTATACACACACACACATATATATATATATATTTGTATATTCATATATGTGTTGGAGATCTGGTTGTTAAACATTTACCAGAACACCACTGGCATAGGCAGCGAATTATATTAAAAAGCAAGAGAAAAGAAACCTTAGGAAATTCCAGTTTGCAGTTTACCAGACTTAATGAACTATTACTCTGATCTGTGTTGATAGCTTCCTTTGCAGCAAGAGATTTTCCTTGAAAAAATTCTATTAATAGGGGCAGCTGGGTAGTACAGTGGATAGAGCACCAGCCCTGAAGTCAGGAGGACCTGAGTTCAAATCTAGTCTCAGACACTTAAAACTTCCTAGCTTTGTGACCCTGGGCAAGTCACTTAACCCCAATTGCCTCAGGGAAAAAAATTCTATTAGTTATGAAGTTGGATAACAGTCTCATAAGAAACCTCATAAGAAATTGGCAGAAAGAAAATAGAAATAAATCTGTTGGTGGTAGGTAGGAAGGGAAAAAATACAAATTTTTCTTTAGTAATTAATCACCCCCCCCAACCCCTTTCACCCTCCCACACCACAACCTTCTCTTCCCCCCCCAGAGACTTTGACAGCTATTACTCATTTTACTAAGCCTTTTTTCTTTCCCACCTTTTATTTTATTAGATCATAGTTTTTATTTTGTGCTTCCTCAGTCCTCCACTCACTGTATCTATTCTAAATCCCATACATAATGACCTAAGCTCTATAAAACTATGGTAAGGTCTTTCATTATTTGTATCCCTTCCTTAGCAATGTTTCATCAATACTTTACTGTTCTACATCCAGTGCAGATTTCCTGAATCTAACCAATTCTGCTTGATATTCTGGACAATAGAGAATGTTAGTTTTTTAGTTTGAGGAAGGGAATGATTCAATGTAAATAGTTTATTTTATTTTAAAAGTTTATGTTTAGTGAGTGTTTTCTTCTGAGTTTTGACAAACATAATGGTGGACTATTAATCACAGAATTTTTCATATCATTGAACATAAATATATGATAACTTTTTTATAAAAAAATTTTCTTTTGATCTGAGTAGAAATTCATGTTTCAATTTCAAAAAATTCTGGTTATCATTAATTTTTATGCAGAATACAGTTCTAAGTTTCCTTTCTAGAATATAAACTTCAGAAGGTAGAAAACTAAGTGATCTATGTTCCTTGTGTAATTCCATTTCTCCCTGGGCCAGGGACAGTTTTGCTGAAGAATAATCTTGTGATGCTGTATGTTAGCTTACTACTTAATATGGAGGTAGACATGGCACTTGATAGGTTGAGAGACCTCTGGGTCTGTGGTTCTGTGGATGGCATATGAGGGAGATATGGCTTGGGAGACACTTCAGAGAAGGAGTTTGAGAAAGACAGATTGAGATTGTCAAGGAGACTTTTAAATGACAGACAGATCTTGATACCATAATTATATGGTAGTTGCCACTTTCCCTTTTGACTTCCTGTATCTTTCAAACCTAAGAGAGGATTCTCTCCCCACCCCCATTCTCTCTTTCAAAGAGCTTATTTAATCATATATTTATTCATCTCTCCTAATATGTATTATTTCTCCATTTCTATTTATTGTGTACTTTGATAAAGATGTACTAATTTTTTGTACTATGTCTTTTGTATAACCAGTGGGAGCTGAACTAGCAAGAACAAACTATTACCTTTCCTTTGAGAGTGACTAGGGAAGTGACTCACATTGAATTTAGACTGGAAACTCTGAGGCTCTGTCTTTACTTTATTTCTATTCCAATTAGGAATTTTGTTACAGATCTATATTATATTCATCATGTACTTTAATCTTGGATTGATTTACTGATTTTTTTTGCCACCTCTAATTGCTACTCACACAATGTTTACTTCAATTCAATAAATATTTATTAAGCATATATTAGGAGCAGAGCACTGTGCTAGGTTTTAGGAAGATATAGCAATTTTAAAAATTAAATTAAATTTTCTAAAGTCTAGATAGAAGATGATCTCTGACCTCATGGAACACAGACTAATAAAGTAGTAAAGACACATCCATAGATAGCTATAATACAGAAATATCCTAAAGTAAAGTATACTTGATAATAATAATCCCTGACATATTTAATAAGTTATAACATGCTTTCTTCATGTAAATAGTCAGATGGAGTTAAAAAAAAAAGAAAATTCTTAAAAGTCATAGATTACCGAGGGAATACAAACTCATGAAATCATCATGAAGGAGCTGAGACTCTAGGAAACTAGAGACTGTTTTATTCAATCTTGTATAGGATGTGGGGACAGAAAGTGTGCAGCTGAATCTTCTCTTCTATAGAGATTTCAAAATGGCAATGGAATCTTCTTTTTCCTCTTCAGATCCTCAATAAGACTCTGAAGTCTTTTCTTCTAGCACAAGGGAATTTGTTTACTTTTTTATTTTAAATGTTTACTTTGTCTTTATAAGCAACATTAAGTGTTAGCATCTGCTGATAGATTTATACTTATTAGAGAAAAGAAGAGGAAACAGTAATAATTTACTGGGAATATAGTCCTTAGAGAACAAATAAAGAATGATCTAACATAGGTATTTTGCCAAAAAGTTTGTATTAGCACCTACCTCGAAGAGTCATTATAGAAATCAAAATGACACGATAAATGTAAACTTTTGCAACATTAGAGCAGTTTACAAATGTGTATCACTTAGAAAACTAAATGGTTATATGGTTTAGAAGACAGAAAAATACATGTGGACTTGTGTAGGAATTGAGTAAGTTTTATTGAAAAGATAGAAATGATGAACAAAGCCATTTCTCCTTTGGGAGAAGATCATGAGCAAAACTTCTGTGGAGAGAATCTTTTCACAGCTCCATGATTGCAGGAGTTAAGTCCCCTGAAGACACAATTGTATCCCTCATTCCAACTAGTAATTGGGGCTAATCTAACTGCTTAACAGGGCAGTTTTGTCTGTCTTTTGTTTTTACATAACAATCACCCCAGATATTCTACTCTACTCCAACCTCCCAGACCCAACAAATCTTTTTGTGGCAAAGAAAAAAAAAATTACATGCATCCAACCCAAACATGTACCAGTAACAGAGTTATTGTTATTCAATCATGTGATCTCTTTGTGATCCCATTTGGGGTTTTCTTGACAGAGATACTGGAATGGTTTACCATTTCTTTCTTCAACTGATATTACAGATGAGGAAAATGAGGTAAATACAATTAAATTACTTGCCAGGATCACACAGCTAGGGTCTGAGGCCAGATTTTAACTCAGGTTCTCCTGGCTTCTCATTCAGGACTCTATCCATTGTGCTACTTAACTTTTACTTTGGATTAAACTTTATCCTCCAATCCTGCAAGGAAGGAGAGAAACATTTATTTCTTCTCCAGCGCTAAGACTGATCATAATTAAAAACAAGTTTTATTAATGCTTTGTTTTTTCATTATAAATATTTATAGATTATCTGCATTCCATGAGAGTTGTCTTATAATAATGTAAATAAATAAGATCAATAATATAGTGATTCCTTCAGAAGATGCATTCAACATTATACATTGGTAGCAAACCCCTTCCATGCCTTTATTTTAAAAAATGACCAAAATCTTTTTATTCTTACACCCTACATCCATTCCATGGAGGAAAAAAAAAAGAAAAAGAAAAATTCCTTATAACAAAGATGCATGGTCAAGAAAAATAAATTCCCCTAATGGCACCATGCAGAAATATGTTTCATTCTCTACTCTAATCCATCACTATCAGTTATGGACAGCTTATTTTATCATTGAGTCTCTGGAATCATGAATAGTCACTATATTGATCATAGTTCTTATGGCTTTCAAAGTTGCAATATTGTTATTGCATGAATTATTCTGGTTTCATTCTTTTCATTCTTCATCAGTTTATAAGTGTCTTCAAACCTGATTGTTGTTGTTTTGTTATATTGATATTACAGTATAAATTGTTGGTCATTACAATTTTAATAAGTTTTTAATATGAGAGGAAGATGAGAATATACAATAGCTATTAAAATCACAAAAATATCAGGGCTGGAAGAGACTTTGAAAGTCATCCAGTCCAAACATTTCATATTGCATATGCAGAAATAAAGGTCCAGAGGAGTAGTCTGATTCTCATGACAGAGAGCCAGAGCCAGGATCAATCAATCAACAAGCATTTATTGTGTGCTTTGTATATGCCAGGCATTGTGGTAGATGTTGGGGATATGAAGATAAAAAATGAAATAATTCCTACTGTCAATGATGTGTATATGTTTATGTAGAATAAATATAAAGAGAATAAATGCAAATAAGAAAAGGATGTTGAATGCAAGGTAGTTAGGAAGGGAATTAGACCCAAAATAGACCTTAGAGTTCATACTTTTGTAAAGAGACTAAAGCTAATAGGGATGAAATGACTTGTACGAAACCATGCAAGTAGTAATTATCAGGAGTCCTGATTTCATGTCCTGTGGTCCCTTCCACTTCTCACATTGCAAGGCAGACATTCACAAAATGAATATGCTGTAAATTTCCAATTGTATATTCAGAATAACTCAAGATTTAGAAATCTCTACATTAAAAGATTGATGGCCTTGGAATCTGATATTCTGGAGAGCAATGGAGCTAGGATTACAACCAAGAATCACCTACCCAGCAGACCTGAGTATAATTCTATAGTGGAAAAGATAGACATTCAATGAAACGGGATTATTATCAAAAGATATGAACAGTTTTCAGATGAAGTAATCAAAGCTATTTATAGTTATATGAAAACATTCTCTAAAACACTATTATTTGGAGAATTGAAAATTAAAACAATTCTGAGGCATTATCTCATACCAATTAGACTGGCTAAAAGGACAGAAAAAGAGAATGACAAAAGTTGGAGGGGGATATGAGGGAAAAAAATGAAACATTACTGCATTGTGGATAGTTGTGACTTCATTCAACCATTCTAAAGAGCAATTTGGAACTCTACCTAAGGGGCATGCACATCCATGACCTAGTAATATTACTACTACCAGGTTTGTATGCCAAAAAGTATAAAAAACAAAAAGGAAAAGGAGTGATATGTACAAAAAATATTTATAGTAGCTCTTTTCTGAGGGCAAACTGAGGGAAATTGAGGAGATGCCCATCAATTGTGGTATGTAATTATGCAATAAGGAATGATAAGCAGGATGCTCTCAGAAAAACCTGCACAAACTTACAGAAGGTGATACAAAGTAACATTAATATTGTAAGATGAACAGTAGGGAATGACGGCTATTCTTAGCAATACAATGATGCAAGACAACTCTGAGGGACTTAAGAAAAATGCTGTCCATTTTGAGAGAAAGAACTGGGTGCCTGAATACAAATTAAAGCACTTTAAAAATTATTTTTGAGGGTTTTTTTGTCTATTATTTCTTTTACAACATGACAAATACAGAAATGTTTTACACTACTATACATATGTAACATATTGAATTGCTTGCCTTCTGAATGAGGGGATGGGGAGAGAGAAAGTGAATTTGCAACAAGTTTTAAAAACAGTGTTAAAAATTGTTTTTACATGTAATTTGGGAAAATAAAATATTAAATAAACCAAGTTTATTAAAAGGTATTATGAAAGCCTTTTTTTTCCAAATGTGTGCTTTAAATTTTTTTTTTGTTTTCTTTCTTTTTATTCTTAATGTTAAAAAACTTATTCTGAATCTCTTGTATTTTTTAAATATGCCTATCTTTTGTCATGTTTCATCTTTTGCATGTGTTCTTTTAAAATCTAAAGCAATCGGAGATTAGCCTATGTAGTCACAATGATTTCAGATAATTAGAGAGAGAAGAAACCTTAATTTAGTTCAAGCTTCAGTTTTTATAGGAGAAAAAAATGGCAGAATAAGTTTTCTTGACCCCAAGTACTTTGCTTTTCCCACTACCCAAAACTCTTTTAGATGTCTCCCTTGTTTTCCAACGGGAATATTTAAGATATTTTGAGAATTTAATTTTTTTTGGAGATGATTCTACTTCTTTTCAGCCACCTTCCTTTTTAGTACTTTAGTTCTTGTAACTGTCAGTCAACCTGTGACTTCTTTGGACTTTCTGAAATCTGCTTTCCTAAAGTTGAAAATATAATTATTTAATCATGCTAAGTCCTCCCTTCCTTATGACAAAACCACCAAAATATAATGATCATCTTGATACTGCTAATCAACTTTGTCCTTACAGTACTTAATTACTTCCCCTCTGACTTTTAAAGGAGAAAATCATCAGAAAGGTGAAATTTTATCAGATACTTTGCTTTTAACTTGTAATAGAAATACAGATAATTCTTATCCTGCTTTCATTATTACATGCCTACTATTGGTTTTCTCTGGCACTTTTGTGGCCATTTTCAGGAAAGCATCATACATAATTTCCATCTGCTCAGCAAATGAAAGTATTAGAGGTTGGTATATCTTGAGTTGATAGTTTTGTTGAATCTCAACACCAAAAAGTCACTATCAATGGCATTGGGGAAAGAAAAAAGGAGAAAGAGGTCTAAAGGAGATATGATATTGGATGACAGATGGAGCTCAACTCAGTAGAATTTCCACAAGATACACTTACATTATCAGTGATCACTTGCATTTCTTTGCAAAAAAACCCAGAAAATCATGTTTGTCTCCTGAAGGGTTCTACAAAATGGGGGGGGGGGGAAGCTCCAAATCAGGTAGCATTCCACGTGTTTCCTAACTATTGCTAACAATGAGAAAAAATTTGGATATTACTCTCATGTAGCTTTGATTTGGTTGAATGAGGCTTTCTTAGCTATAACAATTTCCCCAAGTCATTCTAGGAATCATCTTCCTATATGTAATCCTCTCACCTACCTTCCCCTAAACAGAGAAAACTTTCTTTGGAGAAAAATAACTTTTTAATTCATTTTTTTCTCTAACTCTTTAGCTTTGAGTTTTCTGAAAACATTTAGATGACCAAAACTGAATCCAGTATATCCAAAATTTTGGAGAAAATAGTGGACATTTTTCATTTATGAAATGGTTTAATTCCCTACTTTCAGGCTGTTAAAGGCAAAATATTTTACAAATTCTAAAGTGATACATAAATAGATATTATAATTGTACTATTACATATACTTTAATTTTATCTTCATATCCAAAAAAGAACTGGGTACTTATGTTATTGAAAGAATATTTTGAGGGATTAATGCTTATTTGAATTTAAGTTTTATATATTTACATTTTGTAGCAGAAAAATATTTATAGGCAGAACTTGAAGGTATTCCTTCCCTTCCATCTTGCCTTCTAAACCAAATCAATGCTGCTATAACCAAAAAATAATTCACAAAACAAACATAAACCAATTGCTTAATAGCTACTTTTTTATTTGACTTAACACTGAAAAGTCAACTTACAATAAGCCAATCACAAGAAAAAATGTTCAATTGTGCAGAATGAGCAGTGATTCCATAGTGCTCATTAAGACTTTCAAGGAACCCCATGAAATAACAAATACTGACACATATCTATTATCTTTGAGGAAGTCAGCATTTCTCTCAAAGCATGATTTGAAATTATTTAATTGTACTGTTGCTTGGCTGAGGGTAGTTCATAGTATTTTACAGTCAATATCAAAACAAGACATAATTCTACAATTAACAAGAAAAGTTCTCAAATTGAGGTATTCTTTTAAGAAGTAGTTAAATTGGATTTGGACTATTTAAAAACTTGAGAAAATATACAAAATGTCCAAAGTTTCCAATGGATGTGTTTTTCTATATAATTTAATATAAACCATAAAACCCAAGTTATTTTTTTAAGCCCCCAAAGCAATTAAATATCATTGGAATGGGAATAATAAAGATTAAGGATTCACCTATGGTCAAGCTTTAACCATTAATAAGCTACAATGATTTTTTTTTCTTTTTAAATTAATATGAAATGATTTGATTTAATGCAAGGTCACTGCACTTTTTAGACCATGGATGCTATTTGAAAGATGCATCTGTACCAAGGAATATCAACTGTCACAGTAAAAGACATTTAAAAAAAGAGAGAGCTTCAAATTAAAAATGTTCTGCATATGCTTATCATCATATGAAACCTGATGAATTATTTTGAAATAAAAAAGTATTATGCTTCCTTAAATCACATTCCTAGTCAAGATTTTAGTGAATTAGCATATTAGAAAAATGCCTTAGACCCAGGATACATTAATCAGAGGCAGGTGTCATGCACAAAACTCCTGGATTTTCTCCTCTATTAACATAATGATCATTCTGAATGGTGTCTTTGAGTGTTTTCCTTTTTTTGGGGGGAAGGGATATATAGAGACAAAGAGAACACAATGGAGGAGATATCTGAGTTGGAAAGAGATGAAGGAAAGTGAAGTGTATCTTCTATTTGACTGATCAACAATCATTATTAAGTGCCTAATGTATGCCAGGAAAAAAAAAAATAAACAGTTCCTGCATTGAACAAACTTACATACTTGATATGAAAAAACTATAAGGGATTCAGATATGGCTTAAACTCTTCTTTCTCCAGTGATGCCTGTGGAGCCAATAGTAAATCATTAGGGGCTTTCATTATAAAGCATGGTTGTTACATAGGAGCAGCCAGATATTTGTTAGAAATAATTATCATGTACAAAATATAGATGTAACTTAAACAATATCTACAGGGAACTATTAGCACAATATAGTTTTGTCATACAGAACCCTTCTTTGTAATGGCGATTAGTGTAAGGACTACCTATGATGGGTGACTTCTTTTTTTTTTTT
>JAJPUD010004127.1:85732-202246 GCA_023553655.1 Myrmecobius fasciatus | reverse complement strand
TTGGGGTTAAGTGACTTGCCCAGGGTCACACAGCTGTTATGTGTCTGAGATCAGATTTGAACTCAAGTCCTCCTGACTTCAGGGCCGGTGCTCTATCCACTGCGCCGCCTAGCTGCCCCATGGATAATATTTTTCATAATTCCCTCAGAGTTGTCTTGGATCATTGTATTGCTGAAAATAATTTCATTTACAGCTGATCATCTTACAATATTGCTGTTATTTTGTACATAGTACATTTCACTTTGCATCGGGTCATAAAAGTTTTTCCAGGTTTTCTGAGAGCATCCTGCTCATCACTTCTTATTTTAAGATTTTCAATAGTATTTTATTTTTCCAATTACATGTAAAGATAGTTTTTGACATTCCTTTTTTTATAAGATTCTGAGTTACATTTTTTCCTCTTTCCCTCCCTTACCTTCTATCTCCCCCAAATAGCAAGCGATCTGATATAGGTTATACATTGTACAATTATTTAAACCATATTTCCATATTAAACATGCTGTGAAAGAAAAATCAGAAAAGGAAAAAACCATGAGGAAAAAAAAGCAAACCAAAAAAAGTGAAAATAATACATTTCAATCTATATTCAGTCTTCATAATTCTCCCTCTGGATACAGATGATATTTTCTATTCCACGTCTATTGGAATTGTTTTGGATCATTGCATTACTGCAACTCATCATTTCTTATAGCACAATAGTATTCTATTGCAATTACATATAATAATTTATTCAGCCCTTCTCCAACTAATGTGTATCTCCTCAATTTCTGATTCTTTGCCCCCCCAAAAAAGAGGTGCTATAAATATTTTTCATACATATAGGTCCTTTCTCTCTCTCTCTCTCTCTCTCTCTCTCTCTCTTTTTTTAATCTCTTCTAGGATAGAGACTCAACAGTGGTATTGATAAGTCAAAAGATTTTATCACTCTTTGGCCATAGTTCTGTAATCAGTTGAATTCACCAATAATGCATCAATGTCTCATTTTCCCCACAATTCCTCCAACTTTTCTCACTTTCCTTTTCTGTTCTTTTTTTTTTTTTTTTTTTTTTTTTGCTGAGGCAATTGAGGTTAAGTGACTTGCCCAGGGTCACACAGCTAGGAAATGTTAAGTGTCTGAGACCATCCTTTTCTGTTCTTTTAGCTAATCCAATAGGTATATGATAATACCTCAGAATTTTTTTTTCAGTTTGCATTTCTCCATATCATTATTGAGTTAGAATATTTTGTTCCATATGACTATAGATAGCTATGATTACTTCTTCTGAAAATTGTTCTTATCTTTTGATCACTTATCAATTGAGAAATGGCTCTTTTATAAATTTGATTCAGTTCTCTAAAAATTTGAGAAATGACAGCTTTATAAGAGAAATTTGCTTCAAATTTTTTCACAATTACCCTTGCTGTCTTTGCCCCCATTTATTCTACACTCTCTCTCCTTTCATCCTGTCCTTCCCCCAATCAGCCCTCCCTTCTACCAAATACTCCTATCCTATTTTCCTCCTACTATTCTGTAGAATAAGATAGATTTCTATAACTATACAATAGTTTCTTACTTCATCTATCCTTGTCATTATTGTTACCCAATTAAATATTCCTTTCTTCTAGAAGTTTCTATTCTGCATGATTTTTGTAGGAATCCCCTTAGCTTGCTCTAAGAAGAAGTAGTATATGGTATTGGGAAAGAAATTTAGATAAATGTTCATTGAAAAATTTTCAGGTTAAATAGAAAGTTATAAGACTGAGACTTCTAACTTATTTTTGTGCAGTGCATCCCTTTAACAGTTTGGGGAAGTCTATGGAGCCTTTCTCACAATAATATTTTTAAGTATATAAAATAAAATACAAAGGACTATTAGCAAAGCAATTTTTATTGAAATAATCTAAATTTTTTTAACTTCAAAGATGTGGTTAAGAAACCTTATTTTAGGGCTTCATGGGGTTTTTTGTTTTTGTTTTTTTTGCTTTCACACCTAGGTCCTAGTTAGTAAACCATTTAGGAATGACTCTTGCAAGTCTCATTTCCTTCACTGCTTTTTTTTTCTATATTTTAAAAGCTGAAAGAACACAATTTAGAGTTTGGGGTTACTTTTAAAGTTGTTAGTTTTTATTACTATTTCCCATGCAAGACCATATATATTTTAAAAAGAATATTCCGTTATTGCCTTAATAAATTATTTGGGACTTACAGGAGCTCCCACAGAGCTTACAACAGCTTATAAACGTTATGCACTGATTTTTTAAACATATTGCAATAATTTGTATCTGTTATCTGTGGAAAAATTGGTACATGGAGATGCTAAGAGAGTTTTTTTGAAACATTCCAGTTCCAAATAGATTGCAAAAAAAAAAAAAAAAAAGCAACAGAAGCCTTATCTTGCATCATCCTATGACATATAATGTCCTTGTGGTCTTTATCACATTTATTATTTTTTTATCTTTACCATTTAGCTAATACTAGACACAGCCCCACAGGAAGTTAAGCTCAAATGATTATAGATTTGGAACTGGGGGGGGGGATTCCGAAGCTATTTTGTTCAATCTTTTCCTTTTATGAGCAAAATAGGAAGTTGAGGTCCCATGAGATTAAATGACTGGCCCAATTTAACCAGGTCCAATATAAAGCTATGGGTGATACTCATAAAAGCCCACAAGATGGATTTAAATTGCAAATGATATCTTATTAGTCACATTCACATTGTGTGGTCTTTGAGCAAAAGAAGAAGAAGAAGGGAGAGGAAAAGAAAAAAGGAGAAGGAAAAATAGATTATATTCAATGATATTTTCTCAAAAATATGAAGATCATGTCTGAAGGTCAGGGAATCATCACATAGATAAAGCTAAAATAGTTTATCATTCCCTTATTCCCTTATTTCAGGGACTTTATTAATAATGACTAAATAGGCTTCTCACTTCTGCAAATATGGCCCACAATCAAATTCTTTTTTCAATACCATCACACTTAGATTGCAAAAATTTCACATTTAAATGAATATTTTGGTTTTCAGCTTCCATGACATTTCATAAGAGAGCCTTTGGCATCCTTTTCATTTTGTGCCCAACAAATCTTTATTATCAGTCGACAGGATAGCATTGAGTTGTTGGTTTTTTAACCCCATTACCTTTCCAAGTAATTGTATATTTATACCATAGAGCTTTGAAAATGCCTTTCTTTTGGTATCTAATCATTTTGGCTTGCCTGTCTACACCTGAGAAGTGAGCTGCTCCTGAATTTTGCTGTCTCCTTCAGGAAGGAGAAAGCCATTAACTGCAAACAGACTGTTGTTCCTTTTCAATTTTTTTTTCATTTATTGTTCAAATTGTCCTAGGTCTGATTTATTGGGTTGAACCTTGCATTTTGGGATGCTACAGGCCCATTGTGTGTACCCTCTGATTACTCATTATGGACCTTAGGAGTCTACAACTTGCTAATGAACATATTACTATGCTATGCAGGCCAGGGCTAATTAGAGGATGATTGTGTGCATTGCCTTATTTACATTCCATTAATTTAGATTAATTAGGCATTTAATTGAGGACAATGTGAAAGAAATTTGAATTGTATTTAGAGGATGGTTTAAGGTACTGTCATGCATATTCACATACTAGGTACTGGCGAAAGCATTCATTAGATAATTTTCAATATTTGGTAAATTAGGAAAAAATGAGTGTGAGTACAGTTTATTTTGTAGTCTATGTGTATTTTAATTTCTAAGTATACTTAGAAACATTGATCAAGTTTATAATTTATCATCCCTCCCATCTCTCTCATCACTCTTGCAATTGTATGGAATGTAGGTGAGTTCTGCATTCCCAGGAAATATTGTCTAATACTTCAAGGAGTGTGGTCCAACCATTCAAATCAGTTTAAGGTTAAAAATATGTGCTATGTCCACTTCCCCACCCTCCAAGAGAATCGATTATTAAACATTTATCAGAATATCCCTAAATATAACTAAGAGAAAAATTAGAAAACATGGACCACATGATAATATTTTAAGGATTTTCTGATAGGCAGAGTCTATAATGGGAAATTCAGACTCACACAACATCTAAGCCAAAAAGGAATGTCAGAGGGTCCAATCAAAACCTAACCCAAAACACATTCTACAACATACTTCTCAAATGGTCATTCATACAATCTTTCCTTGAAGAACTCAAATCAGGGAGCCCGCTACCTCCCTAAGTCAATCCATCCTATTTTTATATAGATATAATTCCTATGAAGTTTTTCCCTAAATCAAATATAAATTTTCCTCTTTGCAACTTCACTCATTGTTCTTAATTCTGTCCTCCAGGGCCAAATAGAACTAATCTATTTCCTCTTCATCTCACATTCCAAATATTTGCAATTATTGTGTTTTCCCTCAGTTAAATCCCTCAAAGTGTCTTCAACTAATACTTGCATGATCACAATCATGGTTGCTCTCTTTTGAATATTCTACAACTTTTCAAATACTAGTAGAATTAATATTTAATTTTTTTATTTTCTCTTCTTACTTATGTCTTATCTATCAATACTTTGTCCCCTTTGTTCATATGTCTCTAGCTTAAATCATTTTCTTGTTTCTCTCTTTTTTTTTTGGTTGGTTGGCTATGGTAAGGTTATAAAAGTGTACATTGTAATATGATTTTATCATATAATATAATATTATACACATGTATATGTGTATATTCACATGACTATTACCATTTTGTACAATTTAGTCTCTAGATCCTTGGCAAACCAAAATTTAATAAAGAGATTTTGAATTTATGTATTTTATTACTTTACTATAGAGAGTAAAAGAAAGCATAGGACTAAAATTGTGAGATGATGTGGCAATACTTTAATTTTATATGCATATGTGCTTGTGTCCAACCAAAATCAAAACAATACTATTTTCCTTTTCTATATTTTCATGCTTTTACTAAAAATGTCCATGTATCATGTGAAGACTGTATTAAATAATTTAAAAAAAAAACAAGATCTAAAGTTTAACTTCTCTTATTCTTCTGCAGACAGTTATGTTTTGGGCTTTTGGTTAGCTGGAATGCAAATGCTAGTATAATTTTGCTCTTTAGACACAATTTTCACATGTACTGAATGATGGATGACATTGTAGTATAGCAGATTAGTGGTAATTTCTGTATATCTTAAGGCTGTTTTGATAGGAAACACTCCTTTTGAAGGAACAAAGGGAGAATATTTGAAATGTCAAGGACAAAAAATGAGCTTGAGATATTGGGGGTGAAGGTGAGTGGAGGAAACCATTGTCTAAATATGAGAAAGAAATTTCCTCTTCTATTCTTTGCATCCTGAGAAGCACTTTGGTATGGCAGATTGAGCACTATACTTGCTAACAGAAAGATCTGGGTTTAATACCTGTTTTAGGCATATGTCTTGCTGTGTGATCCTTATCAAATCACTTTGAGTCTCTCATGAAAATCTTTCCAGATCTTTGTAAAATCAGCTTGTTCATCATTTTTATAGAATAATAATATTCAATTACCTTCATATACCACAATTTGTTCAGCCATTCCCTAATTGATAGGCATCTACTTATTTTCCAATTCTTTGCTACCACAAAGAGTTGCTACAAATGTTTTTGCACATGTGGATCCTTTTCTCTCCTTTATGATTTCCTTAGGGTACAGACCCAGTAATGGCATTGCTGGGGCAAAGGTATGAACTGTTTGATAGAACGACCTCAACTCTTATAAAATGTAGATAATAATTATAATAGCTATTACAAAATTGTTATAGGGGTCAAATGAGATAATGTATCTAAAATGCAATATAGATGTGTTATTATTATCTTGATATAATTTATTGCCCTGGAATAGAGAGCTGTTTAATGTTGAAAAGGGCAAAGGTATAGAAAAAGCTTTAAAACAACTGATACAAAATATAAGATACTGCCACTCTAATAGATGAAAATTTTGATGCCTTAAAAATAGAAAAAAACTTAAACAAAAATTACTAAAATATGTGTTTGAAGAAATAGTTTTCAAATGGGATTTGAACAGTTTAGTTTTGAAAATAAATTGTGGCATAAATATAAAGACAGATCATTTCATAAAAGATGTAGGAAGACTTCATTTGTAGCTTAGAGAGGGCAGAGAAAGAAATTTTTAAAATGAAAAACGATATGAAGAGACAGTTTCAAGGACAGAAAATGACACTGGATTATGTTGAGAACTTAGATTTATATGGCATTATGGTCCTTTAGTTCTCTTTGCACAATATATGTTCAAGACTAAATATTATGAAAAATCATCAACTATTTGGAGATTGAAGGATGTTTTCTTTTAAATAAAAAGAAAGTTGATTTCTTGAGGAAAATTTGTAAATTGCTATTTTTAAAGTAAAAGATGAGTCACTGAGAAGCAGGAAACATTTAAACCATTGAAAGATAAGGGAAGTATAATCTGAGACTGTCAAGATTGAAGAAACAGCAGAAGGGTAAAAAAAAAAAAGTAAAACACAAATATCCACCAGCTTTTGCCACAGAGACTACCAGCAGCAATGACCAGCTGACAGTCATCAACTATATGATTCCTGATTGACTGAAGAAAAAATTAACCTAATTAGGCAAGAGGATCACTTCCAAATATTGCTCTATGGGACCACCAAGAGCTTAAGAAAGCTTTTGGTAGTGCCAGTAGTTCTTTGCTGACCCCTTCTGGTTTGAGAAGAAATAGACAAAATAGGAAAGACAGGTACTGCTGCTGATATTTTATTTAAAAGCTGACTAAGCTCGTTTATCTTCAAAGTCACCTCGAGCTGTTTGCTATAAGTTCCATTTTGATTTAATAACATAACACTCTGGAGCACACTGGCCAAGTTGGTCTACAGCACCTACAGACAGTAAGGTTGATTAACTTTGCAGTGCTCTGACTTAAAGGTTACTGCAATTCAAATTAAGAAGCAGCATTTTCTTTCTTTTTAAAAATGTATGTATGTATTTATTTTTAATACACATTGCTTTATGAATCATGTTGGGAGAGAAAAATCAGAACAAAAGAGAAAAAAACAGAAAAAATGAATGACAATAGCATATGTTGAATTACATTCAATCTCTGTAGTTCTTTTTCTGGATGCAGATGGCATTTTCTATCCAAAATCTGTTGGAATTATCTTGGATCACTGAATCACTGAGAAGAAATAAGTCTTTCATAGTTGATCATTGTACATTCTTGCTATTATTGTGAGCAATGTATTCCTGATTCTGCTTGTTTTGCGCAGCATTAGTTCATGTAAATCTTTCCAGATCTTTGTAAAATCAGCTTGTTCTTCATTTTTATAGAATAATAATATTCCATTATCTTCATATACCATAACTTATTTAGCCATTCCCCAATTGATGGGCATCTACTCATTTTCCAATTCTTTGCTACCACAAAGAGTTGCTACAAATATTTTTGCACATGTGGATCCTTTTTCTCTCCTTATGATTTCCTTAGGATACAGACCCAGTAAGGGCACTGCTGGGGCAAAAGATATGAACTGTTTGATAGTCCTTTGGGCATAGTTCAGAATTGTTCTCCAGAATGACTGGATCATTTCACAACTCTACCAACAATGCATTAGTATAGATAACTGTATACTCACTCTCCCCCATAGATATTGAGTGTACTGCTGAGAAAGAATGAACAATCTCTATATGTGGATTGTGATGTATTATTCATGTGTTGGCTTTAATATACGAATATCTATGATATTATTAACTTTTTTGCCTAAGTAAATCATTTTATTTAGGCTCTAATGTTTCATTATTGTGAGTAACTGACTTGTATAATAGAAATGCATTGGTGGATGCTCAGTTGCTAAAATGAGGAATAAGGTGAGTATCTCACATCAACTGGAAACTTTGAGAGAATTTGAATATAATTGTATTCTTTGTGAACCTAGATCTCCCAGTATGAGAGCAGATCAGAAAGACTGAGCCAATCCAAAGCGTTTCTAAGTGTCCACATTCCTTCATGAGAGTGTGAGATTCCTACATGGGGATATAGAGCATTTATCCATAATTCCTTTTTGGGGGGGTTATGCAGAATTTTCCCCACCCATTTACATTGATATGGAAAAAGAGATTCAAAAGCCTATTTACTAGTCCAATCACGGTAACTCATCTATTCTAGAAAAAACACATGTAGCTTGGAAACAAGGTATAGTGAGCCACTCAACTGCTATCCTTAAGGTCAGATGAAAGGCAGGAGGCAAGATCTGACCTTAGAATTGATTAGCCAAAGAGAGAAAGAACCACCTCCAAGCTAGCCTCTATCTAAGGCAAATAAGATGTATTTTTTTTCCTAACAAATCCAGCTAAAGATTCCTTCCCATATTGATTCCATTCCAAATTAGAGAATATTTAGTTTAAATCAATACATAAAAATTTCTTCTTTTATGAAAGGTCAGTTTCTCTTTATTGAATCTAAAATACTTTTTCTCCCTCAGTTTTATGATTTAATAAAATTATTCTCTAAATACTTGATACCACAGAAAATGGTGATATTATTAATTAAATGAAGATAATCCTTTAAATATAAATGCATCAGGAAGATAGTATGAATGCAATTTATGATAAAGCATGCATATATTCCTTTAAAAGTCATCATTATCCCAAGCTCATTGACAATTGCAGATAGCCTTTCTTTAAAAAAAGAAAAGAAAAAAGAAAAAGGCAAAAGACTGAGTCAAGGGAAGTTGATCAAATCACCTTCTATCAATAGAGAATACTTTGGAAATAATGCAAGATCTTTTTTTAAGGGATGATTTGAACATATTCACTTAATGCTGTTATGGGGCTCCTTTGACATTGGACTCAGTAATATTTTTTTCAAGGCACAGGAAATATTCAGATGTTTGACTAAATCCTAAAACCTCCTTAGGTAGAACAGAACCTTCCTGGGTATTGCTGTTTTTGGATATATACCATTGTGGGGGAGGGAGTGTGGGGTTCTGGAATGTCTTTGTTTTGCTAGAAGTGTTTAGACATGATTGAACCATAAGGAAGTGGAAAACAGAATTGATTAGAGGAAAGAATTTTAACTTGAGTGGTCTTTCAATAAAGCAGGGAGATGCAAAATTCCCTTAAAAGAATTGGGATATTAAGAATCAGTCACCCAATGGACATTTATTGAACTATTATGTGTCAGGCTCAATACTGGGGATATGAAAAGAGATAAAAGACAATCTCTGCCCTTGAGGAATTCAGAATCTAATGTGGAAACAAACAAACAAGTATGGACAAACAAGTGATAGATGGGGAAAATAGGAAATGTCTTTTAAAAAGAAGGAGCTAGAATTAAGAGGGGTTGGGAAAAGCTTCCTGTAAAAGATGGGATTTCAGTAGGCAGAGATGAGGAAGGAGAGTATTCCAAGCAAGGAAACAGAGAAAAATGCCTGGAGCCAAGAGATTGAGGGGTCTTGTTTGAGGACCAGTAAGGAGGTGAGTGTCCCTGGATGGAAGAGTATTTGGTGGGAAGTAAGGTGTGAGAAGACTGAAAAGGCATTTGTGTTGGGGGTGCAGACTAAGTTATGAAGGACTTTGAACATCAAGCAGAGGATTTTATATTTGATCTTAGAGGTAAGTTGGGGTAGGATGTAGGGTGGGTAATGACATGATCAGAACTATAGTTAAGGAAAATCACTTTTGTCACTGAATGGAGGATGTATCTAAGTGTGAGGTGATAAGGGCTACTATTATCTAAGGATCAAGAGGAAAAATCTACAAATTCTTCTGTAGCACAAATTTGTGAAGTAGCTAGATTTCATTTTACATTGGTTTGAGTTAAAAAAAATCTGCTAAATGACTGGCAATAGAACTATAAGTTAGTCACTCACTGAAGTTCCATGCCATTGCAATGCCAGCTAGCTTATAATTACCTCCCCAGAGGCTAATTTGTACTCAAGTATCTTGAGAGTTGGTATACTTCCCAAAATGCCCCACTAATATACTCCTAAGAAGTAATTTGCATATTACAGGATGATATTTAGATTATACTTACACCACATTAAATTTTTCTTTGAGATTTTCTAAGATCCACTAAAAGCAACTAAAACTAGTATACATAATGTATAATAATTTTAGCAGTTCTGAATGGTTATTATAATGAATCTTGTGACTTCTGGTCCCTAAATGACTTGCAATGTTGCATTTACCATGAGTTCTCTTTAGATTACAACTGAACAAGAAGCACTTTCTCTACACTGTGACCGAGGACACATTTTGGCATTTTATAACCACTCAAATCATGAGGAATTGGATCCCATCTAATCTGTCTGAGCTTGCATATCCTCGCAGCCTGATACAAGAGATGGCTTTTTGACTTCCCTTGTCTCTTAATCAATGATATTATGTGATAGTCTATTAATCTCAAATGAAGTAAAATTCCTAATATATCTTACTTAAGACATTTTGAATTAGTAGGCTATGGCATGTTATCAATAGTGGATATGAATACATGAAATGTCTTAAAATACATTATCAAGAACATACAACTATAAAAAGAGATGGTTTAGTTACATAACCAGAGTGAGAAACAAAAGATATCCTGAGCTGGAAAATAGTATTAAAATAACTACAATAAAATGTTCGGTAAATTGGAGTACACTCTGTAGAAGATTTGAAGAAACAAATGGACAATCATCATACAGAATAAAAAGGGTAAGAAGGATTATGATTCATTTCAATCTGATATGCATTTATTAAGTGCCTAGTATAGTAGTATATAGAGTTGGTAGAATCTGAGTGGGGTTATGAGAGAAAGGAAGGGGATGGGGAGAGTGGGAGGTTGAGGTCTTGTATAGATAGAAAGCTAATATGGAAGTTGGTGTGGACAGAAACTGGTCTCTAGAGGTCTTTCAAATAACATCAAGCTAGGTTCTAAACATACTGTTGCATTCCAAAGCTTTATTTGGAAATTGGAACACATTTCCCTAAAGAGAAAATATTATAAATAATCTATGCCTACTCACTGAAGTCTATTGTCAATAAATTTTAAAACCAAGAGCACTACCATGAGTTTGGCATTTGAAAGCAAGAAACCAGTATGAGGACAGAGGGAGTTTCCTATTCCTTTCTTAATCATAAGGAGAACTCCAGAAGACATCTTGAAATAGATGAGATCTTTTTTTTTTCCTTTGATAACTCACTTACTTCTTTTTTTGTACATCTCTTCTCCTATACAGTATTCTTGTTCTTAAATTTGCCTGTTCAAATGACCTACCCAAGCCAGTTCTCTCCCCACCCCATTCCAAGAGCTCTATTATTCATAATTATTTCCCTCTCAACCAATGCATCAGATCTAAAGCTGGAAGAGACCTTATAAGCCATTGAGTCCTACCCCATCCATCACTTTACAAAGGAGAAAAGTGAGTTTCAGGAGTTTAGGAGACTTGCCCAAGATCACAGAGGTAGTGAGCATGAATCAAGATTTGAACCCAGGTTCTCTAATTCTAGAGATAATAGTCTTTCCTTTGGACCATGCAGTTAGTGCTTCAATTTTCTCAGAGAAGGTAATCTTGGCAGCTGTTGATAAGAACGTATTCTGAATTTAAACACATCAATCCAGGCCTGATGGACCCCTGAATCTCCCAGGGATAATTACATCTTTGGTAAAGAATTTCTCGTAATGTCACATAGAAAAGGGGAAATATTCCAGCAATGTGGAGGACACCAACTTTGGTCAGTCACCACGTAGGCAGGCTGACCTTACATGGCAAGATGACTACTATAATTTCTCTAGGCTGTTCCTGTTTTTCACAGTTTCTTCCTTTCCTCCATTTCTTAAACCACAGATTCTCTAAAGGCATAAACTTTTTCAAATATCTTTCTGTGTAGCAATAACAAAACCTACACAGTTTGGGTAGAGGTTGAGAAGCAATCATTCAGATGAATACTCATTTTTACACTTTAAATCTATAGGTTGGAGCTTTCATGATTGGAATATGTGTGTACATATATGTATATATACACATGCATACATGTGTATGCATATATTTGATATAACCATTTTTTTACCTCATACCATCATAGGAGGATTGATTGAAGGAGTTGGGAATATTTAGTTTTGAGAAGATAAGAATGATTCCTTTTGTATATGGGTTGGAACAGAAGGCCAGTAAAATCTCTTCCAACTCTCAGATTTTGTGATTCAGTGATCTTTGTGGTTTCTTTTTAAAAGACTATGTGATAGTTGTTGAGAAACAACCTATATTTCATATGTACAAAGTTCTTAAAGAAAGTCAACTAATGGGTGCTCCTGTGGTGACTAGTTTGTAATATACTCCTTCTTGGGCCATCAGTTCATTGTGAGTTCCTTTTTCTATCACAACACCTTGTGACACAACAGCTATGATATCTGAATTCTGAATGGTGGACAGGCGGTGGGCAATGACAATACATGTCCGTCCTTCTCTGGCTTTATCCAAGGCTGCTTGCACTGTCTGTGAACAAAAGAACAAAAGTTCAAGCAGAGGATTATGTACCATATGCCTTTTTGTAATCAGATGTGACTCAATATCACAAAAGTTTGACTTTTGGTGAGTGCATTGCTACCAACATCATCACTGGCATTTATAGGTTATTTAAGTACAATGGATAGAGTGATGACTTGGAGTCAGAAAAACCCCAGTTTAAATTTTTCCTCAAACACTTAGTAGCTGTGTAACTCCGGGCACTTAAACTCTCCGTTTTGCCTCAGTGTCTTCATCTATAAAGATGGGAATAATAATAGCACCTACTTTCCAGAGTTGTTGTGACAATCAAATGAGATATTTGTAAAGTGCTTTGCAAATCTTAAAGCACTATATAAATGATAGCTTTTATGATTATTTCCTCAACAACTATCCTCTGGGATAGGGACTATTATTAATTCCATTTTACAGATGAAGAACTGAGCCTTAGAGAGGTTAAATTACCTATTAAATAAATCACACAGCAAATAAGTGCAGAAATGGTACTTAGTTTAAAAAGTTGCCATAAACATTGTTTACATATAGGAGTCTCTCATCCCCCTCTTGGAATTCTTTGAAACAAAAGACTAATTATGGTATCACTGAATTGAAAGACATAATTAACTTATCAACTTTAAGAGAACATTTTCACATTACTTTCCACAATAGTTTGACCAATCCACAGCTGTGTGCTTGTTTTCTAGTACTCCCTTTTACAGTTGTTATTCTCCTTTTCCTTCAATGTTATTAATCTAACAGGTGTTGAAATATAATTCAGATATCTTCCTAAACTGCACATGATAAAACTGGTGTTCCACACAAAGCAAACAAGATTTCAAGAGAAAATTCTTATAATCACAATATTTCCCCCTCTAAAATGTCAAATATAATTAGGTATCTATCAAAAATAATTACTGTACATGACAATTTGTACATGTAAAATAGGCTAATTTTCCTTTTTTCCTTTTTCCCCCCTTCAAATTCCAATTCCTATAGGTCCTCTCCAAACTAAAATTTTTCAAACCTAAAAATGTCTTAGGGCCAAATTAATGTGGGAAATGAATGTTGGGTTTTAGTTGATTACACCTCATTCAGTGTTCAGTACAGTTCACACATGTATATATGTATGTATGTGTATGCACATTTGTGTGAATATGCATATGTCTATATATATATACACATATGTGTGCATGTGTATTATATATATGTGTGTGTGTGTATATATATAAAAATCACTTTCTTTGCATTTTTATGAGTCAGGGTTTCCCTATTCTGACTGATAACCTTAAGTGTTCAAAAGATAAAATGCAGAAAGTAGATGGATCTGGAATACAGTTGGAAACAAATACATATTTAAGACATGGCCAAGGAGGATTTTGCTTTCTTGATTTTGCATGTTTGTTACAAGGGTTTTGTTTTCTTTCTTTTTCAACAGTTGGAGTGGGGGTGAGGGAGATAGAAGAAAGGGACAACACACGTCCATTAATTTAAAAATGTAATTTGAAAAAAATACATGTTCATTTCCTGACAATTCCTCACAGTAATAAACTTAAAATACTATATACCTTTTCAAGCATTGCTAACAGAAGAATTTATTTGCTCAGACCATGTACATACATATTAAGGAATTTCTGTGTGTTTTTTTAAATATATTCAATGGGAGAGATAGTGAATAGGCAGATTAATTAACTATTTCTATGAAAAAGAACCTAGAATAAGAAAGTTAAGATTTAAAATAGAAAATGTGGTTTATAATTGTCATTAGCCTTTGAAAATCTCCATTTGAGTTCCTGAAAGAATTTTACAAATAATGGGGAAAATAATACTATTTGTTACAAACACTTTTTGCTGTTTGCTACAAAATCTAAAAGCAAAAACCTAGACATAATCAAAATAAGACTCCCTTTAGAAATACATACCTTTTCACTTTCTGTATCTAAGGCAGAAGTTGCCTCATCTAATAACAATATCTTTGGATCCCGAAGGATAGCACGAGCTATAGCAATACGTTGCTTTTGGCCCCGAGAGAGCTGGGAACCCTGAGCCCCAACATTAGTTTCATATTTCTGGGGGAAAAAAGCAAATGAAGCAATGTTACCAAAGTAGGCCTCTATTGCCATGCAGGTCCCTAGTTGGCAATGGCTTTACCATATGGCATGGCCTTGTATCCAATTTACATTTATTACATCTCCATTTATATATGTTGTCATCCCTATTAGTATGTAGGCCACATGCCAATCCCAATGCAGACTTTCAATTTTGTCTTTTTATTCCCATTGTTAAGTGCAATAGCTGGCACAAAATAAGCAATTCATAAACACTTGTTAATGATTGATTGATGATGAGTCAGGTCATCTATTACTTACAAATCATTTAATCCCCAAACATCATTTTATAATTTTTTATTATATTTTTAAATTTAATTTTCAGAGAAGTTCACTGATTTAAGTTCACCAAGTGTTGTTCAGTTGCTTCAGTCATGTTCAACTCTATGACCCTATTTTAGAATTTTCTTGTCAAAAATATCAGTGTTTTGCCATTTCCTTCTCCAGCTCATTTTACAGATGAGGAAATAGAGGCAACAGGTGAAGTGACTTGCCTAGGATCACACAGCTTGTACATGTCTGTGGCCAGATTTGAATTCAGAAACATGAGTCTTTCTGACTTTAGGCTCATTTCTCTATCCACTGAGCTACCTACCTCCCCTAATCAGAAGAGTCAATTTTCTATTTCACTAAGGAGAGCTATGACTCCTGAGATGTTTCAGCTCCCTTTCTCTATTTTTCATAATAGCTTAGCATCATCACCCAATTTCTCTTTCCAATAATTTAGGAGAATATGTCTATTTCTTATTAATCCTACTACCCATGCCCTTGCTTGCCTTAATTTCTTCTTTTTCTCCTAAGACCTTACTTAAGTAGTTATTCTCATCTTTCTTTCCATCTTTCTGTCTCTATATTTCTGTGTCTGTCTGTGTCTATCTCTCTTCCTCTGCTTCTGTCTCTGTCTTTCTATCTCTGTCTCTCTCTGTTTCTCTTTGTTTCTATCCATCTCTTTGCCCGTCTTTCTCTTCCTGTCTCTGTCTCTGTGTCTCTGTGTGTGTGTGTGTGTCTCTTTCACTCTCTCTCTCTCCCCTCTGTCTCTATCTCTTTCTCTGTTTCTCTCTGTCTGTCTCTCTATCTCTGTCTCTGTCTCTCTCCCTCATTACCTCTCTCTCTAAATCTGTCTGTCTCTTTGTCTTTGTCTCCATCTCTGTGTCTCTCCCTCTCTACTGGTTCATTCCCAAATACCTACAACATGTGCATGTCTCTAAAATCCTAATGTAACACCCTTGGACCATTATTGAAACTTGAGGCTTTCATGGACCAGATTCAATCCTGGAGGCTTCTCAATGATGAATAATATCTTTGACTCATGTTTGACCCTACCCAAAGAAGCTTTTCTGGTAACATAAATTTTGTTTGTTTTGTCCCCACCCATGGATTCCCCTGGGAATATCAGAATTTCACTCATGTCTTTTAGTTCTTGTGTGAGTACTCAGGCTAACAAAACATTAAATACAGAATATTTTATTTAACACAGTAGATTACTCCTCATTCCTGAGAACATAGATTATCAGGATAATTCTCTTCCCTTTTCTGACTTAGTTTATGCCTTCTCTGAGTATGTATATAGTGTTCTAGACTTGTCATGTATACTCCCATCTACATTTAATATTGCCATTTTCAACTCCATCCTTCATTTTGACCTTCTGCTCCCACTACTAAAGTGAAACTTTTCTTTCAAAGGTCATAAATGACCCTCTAATTACCAAGCCAATGGCTTCACTGTTCTTCACCAATTTCCAGGTTCCAAGATTATTGACCACTCTCTTCTCTTGACTTCAGAGGCACATTCTCTCTTAGTTATTTTCCTACCTCTCTGACTGCTCATTATCTGCTTCCTTTTTTGGTTTCCCATTCTCTTTTCATCCCCTTAATGTGACTCTTTGTCAAAGGTCTATTCTTGATTATCCTCTGTTTTCTTTCTACATTCTCCTTTCCTTTCTTGGCTTCAACCACCAACTTCCAAATCTGGACACTCAGGCTCGACTTCCTTCTCAGCTCCAGACTCACATATCCAACTGCTGAATATGTTGTGTAACAACTGACACTTACATAGACCTTTTTTCAGCTTAAAAAGTGTTTTAAGCATGCAATCTCATTTGATCTTCACAGCAACTCTATAAAATAGGGCCATTTTACCCTCACTTTATAAATAAGGAAAGCTCAACTTCAGAGAGATTAAGTCTTTTGCCTACAAAACTAGTGAGTTCTGGAAGTGAGATTTGAAGCTGGCTGTCTCCTGACTCTCAGGCCAGGATGCTTTCCACTATACCACACTGTCTACCATCTGTCCCATAGCATGTTAAACTCAAGATGTCCCAATCTGAGCTCATTCTATTCCTCCTGAGATTTGTTCTACCTTCTTAACTTATATTTCTCTAGTCAGTCAGTGCCTAATATTGATAACCTTGGGTTGACCTTCACCTTTCATACACAACTACTGTGACCAATCCTGTTGATTCCATATCCATCACATTTTATATTCATTTCCTTTTCTCTGTTTCACTGCCACTGCCCAGATACAAGTCTTTATCACCATTCATTCCAGCCCTCCATATATCTTATTCATACATAATTACAAGTTGCCTCCCCTAGAACAGATTAGGTGTTCTTCAAGGGTAAAAACTGACTTTTACTTCTCTGAATCTCCAGCAATTAGCACAGTATCTCAC
Source organism: Myrmecobius fasciatus (assembly GCA_023553655.1). Taxonomy (NCBI): domain Eukaryota; kingdom Metazoa; phylum Chordata; class Mammalia; order Dasyuromorphia; family Myrmecobiidae; genus Myrmecobius; species Myrmecobius fasciatus. The sequence continues at coordinate 185,030 of JAJPUD010004127.1, read as the reverse complement.
ACAGTAGGTACTTAGTAAAATGTTTATTGACTGACTGACTGTTCTAGTTCATTTTTCATTATATTACCAAAATCACTTTTTTTTTATACTTATATCTTGGTTCACTGTGTCTCTTCTAAAAAATTTTTTTTGAATGACTCCTTATCATTTACTAAATAAAGGTCAAGCTTTACTTGTATGTAATATGTATGTAATACATAATAATGCATATTATTATATAGTATTGAAAAATCTTTACTTCCTTGACCATAACTGTTTTATCTCTAGTGCCTAACACATCACTCTGCACACAGTAGATCTTTATAAGCATTATCTGTTGGTTTTATGCTATTATCCCTACAGCTTTGTAATTTACAGTAAAAGCAGCAGTATTTGCCTTTCACATTAGGATGCAGCAATGAATAATTATCATGCTGTTTGAAGAACAGACCAAATCTCTGCAGAGGCGTAGAATCAAAACTATGTGAGCTATTTAGCCAAAAACCTTGGAGCAATAACCAAACAGGCCAAAAAAAAAAAACCCCACTTTTCCCTTTCAACTCCACCCAGAACAGCACTATTGCTTTTCCAAATGAGAAAAAAATAAGCAACTTCCTATGTCTAAGCGATTCTAAAGAAAGAGAGATGCAAAAGTTAAAGAGGATATATGCTTCTCTGGGATGGGTCCAATGTCTTCATCTTTATTCTGTCTGCATCTCTGACCCCCAAATAGATATCTGAAATAAACCCTTGTTGATAGGCACAAAATCAAAGTAGATATGAGTTAGTCCTTGCCATTAGGAAAGCCAGTTTGCAACACAGCAGATGCAGGTTATACCTGTCCCCAAATAAATAGGGCCCAAAAGGGCCTGACAAATTCTGTAGTTCTTTTCTCGTGTACTTAATGATTCTTCCTTCAAAACACAACAGAATATTGATACAGCACATTTATTTTATTTTAAAAGAGTAATAAACTCTAGAGGACAAGAAAATTACTTTTCTTTATATACAGCCATGGATTTCCCTTCTCAGTCACCACCAGTATGCTTTTGATTCTACTTCTTTTTGTAAAAAAAATATTCTGGGAATTCTAAGAACAATTTTGGGGTACAGACCTCTGGAAGTGACATGACAAATTCATGTAGCTGAGCTTTCTTTGCTGCATTAATGACACTTTCCATTGGAACATCCTTAGTATTATCTCCATATCTGATGTTGTCAGCAATGCTGCAGGCAAATAATATAGGCTCCTGAGATACAATTCCAATTTTAGATCGAAGGAACTGCACATTAACACGTTTGCTATCATGTCCGTCTATTATCTGTTAATAAAGGGGATAATACAATTCATCATAGTTTAGAATTCTAGCAAGCAGAATTTTCCACATTCAGAATAATACATTTTTTTTTTGTAGAGCAGTGATGGGGAACCTTTTTTTGCCAAGGGCCATTTGGATATTAATAATATCATTCACAGGCCATGCAAAATTATCAATTTATAGGTTGTTTCAGATATCATTATCTGTAGTTGCCTTAGCAAATGATTTTGTGGGCCTTATATGGCAAATATTTCCCACTGTATTTTTGAGAAAGGGCAGAACCAGCATTTCATAACTCTAATAAGGCTTTGTTTTGGTTGGAATTTGGCAAAACTTAAGATCTCCAAGGAACTCAGATTTGATCAGATTTATGCTTTCTTTGGGATCTATGATTTTGTTAATGTAGATACTCTCTTCAACAAGGCAAAATGCAAACCTTCTAAACCTTAGTCAGTGGTCTTCATCTGTTACTATAACCACAAAAATAAGTCAACTGGTAGTCAACCTTCTGGTGAAGATTTGACTATGTAAGTCTTGGTTCTTGGATGGCAAACATATTGACCATCCTGGGCTCACATGTAAAGATTTTCTGCTTGAAAGCTAGGGCTTATGTTCTATTTGTCCCAGCCTTTGGAACCTAGAATTATCTTTGTATCATGATGAGGCATCAAAATGAGAATTTAATGGGGGTTTTTTATGTAAAGAAAAGATTATATTCTCCTATGATGTTGGTGTAAAAGATTCCTCTGCAATAAATGAATCGTTCCATTTTAAAAGTTCATGGTATAACAATGCTCTGCAATGATGAGTCCAATTGACATCAATACAGTCACTTCAACATAACTACAACATATTACTGTTCAGGAGATTGCTTCAAAGCATACCCAGAGTTCCCACATTGGATGGCATAAGAGCATCTCAATTCCCAGTTCCCCTGACTTTAATAAAGAGCACAGAGCTATGTATTAGGAGACAACATGGTACAAGGGAAAGAACACTGTCTCTGGAAGCAAGGAATAAGGGTTCATATCCCACCACTGTTATTCCCTGTGTGAACTTGATTAAGTCCCTTAACTTCAAGTCTCAGCTTTCTCATCTGTAAAGTAAAAAGTGGAAACTAGATGACCTCCAAAGTTTTATGTACTTCTGGATATATAATCTTGGGCAAACCATTAAAACAGACCAAGTATGAAGACTATAAAGAACTGTTGAACTGAAAGAAGCATGAAATAGGATGAACAAAGAATTCTCATGGAGAGAAAAAGTGATTTGGAGAAATTTGAAAAATGCTATGATATTTTATACATTGAAATTAAGTGGTACAAACATACATGTTTACATTAATGTTTTGTGTTTTCCTAATAAAATACAATATTTCATAGATCCATATTGATCAGTGAATGTTTGTTAGTCTTCAAGAATCTTGGTGTAATGGAAAGGGTATTAATATTAGAGTCAGAAGAGCTGAGTTCAAATGCTGTTGGCTCTCTTACTTGCCCTTGAGAATGTTACTATGAAACTTTTCTGGACTTCAGTATCTTCATCAATAAAATGGGGGCACTAGATAAGCTGACCTATAAGGTTTCTTTTAGCTCTAAAACCTATGATTACTTACTACGTGGGGAAAAGCATTTATCTTGAATTGATAAATCTGAGACTAGGATATTGCTTATTTGGGACTGAATCTCTCATTTTCTGACCTCAAATGTTGGGGAAACATTTGTAACAGAAAACACTGATTGACATAAGATTATTTTGATAGACTGCACAGGGGAAAGAGTGCTGCCGGGCTTAGCATTAGGAAGATTTGAGTTCAAATCCAGTCTCAGAAATCTACTAGCTATGTGTCTCTGTTTTCTTAACTGTGAAATGAGGATAATAATGGCAACTATCCATTCCAGGGTTGTTGTGAGGTTCATATGAGAACATATTGTAAAGGGCTTAGCACAGTGCCTGGCACATAGTCACTTAATAAGTTTTTATTTCTTTCCTCCCTCTTTCCCTTCCCTCTTTTTTTCTCTCTCTTTCTCCCCCTCCCTCTCTCCTTCCTTCCTTCCTTCTTTTTTCTTCATTCTTCATTCTCACCCTACCCAATAGCACTAAATTTACTCTCAGATAAGCAATAGTGATAGTGGTGGATAGGAATAGGAAGTGTGTGTGTGTATATATATATGTACATATACATATATATATACATATACATATATATGTATGTATATATCATTGAACACTGTTTTGTGAGAAAACTCCAGAATGCCACACAGCAAGAAGAAATAGAACAATTCTGGCTTACCATCAGAGTGATCCTCTGATCAAGAATAAGCTCACTTGGTGTGTGGCTGGGAACAGGGGTAAGGGGAGAAAACTAGACATTTGGTAGCTTCCTGGTTTAATTAATTATTTTTACTACTTTCTATTTCCCTAAAGAAAGAAAAGTACTACTGAAATGTAAATCTTACAAATTTTTAAAATGTACACTTTTAAAAAATCATTCTTTTAAATTTCTGTGCCCTGGAACAGAATTCTTATTTCCTTGCCCTTGTTAGTGTTTGTCTGAACACATACAATGCATGCTACTAGTTATTATGGAGAGATACAAAAGAGCTGATAAATATGGTACTAGTCTTCAAGGACTTTATATTTGTCTTAACCAATATGCTTTATGTATCTGGCATTTTTCAAAGTCTTATTCTATTCCTTTGAAAAAACATTGATTTCATTATAATCTGCTTTCTAAACATCTTATTCAGTAGTTATGTTCAAAGAAGATTAAATATCTTTAAATCAAAAATTGCTAGCAGAAAGTGATGGCAAATATTATGCAATCATTAAGCATTCACTAAGAATAACTGAGTCTGCTTCTCTAGAATCTTATTCCTCTTGATCTCACATTCTGGTCTTCCTTAATCTACATGTATCCATTAGCTTGCTTCTTCTTAGCCCTTGTTTGCTTTGCTTTATTTAAGAATGCATTGTTCAGTTTCTATTGCATCTCTCACCATTATTTTATACATCTCTACTGTTGGTTTCCCTTCTCCTTTCCCAGTCTCTCCTTCTTGCACTGTTCCCTGCTTCCCCCTTTCATTCTTCCTTTCCTTTCTCTTTTGCTCATTTATTTTTTTACCTCTCCTTTTCTCCCTCTATCCTCTTCTATTCTTCTTTCCTCTCTTTCCCTCTTCCTCTCTCCTTTCCCCTTCCCCTCTTCTCTTTCCTCTTTTCCCTCCTATCCTCCTTCTCTTTACATCCTTTACTGCTTGTGTTCTCTCGCCATCACCCACGTCTCTGTCTTTATCTCTGTCTCTCCTTCTCTCCCTGCCTCCTCACTCTGTCTCTGTCTCTCTGTCTCTGTCTCTCTGTGTCTCTATCCTCTTCCCTCACAGTCTCCACTCCCCCCTCTCTCTTCCGTTCCCATTCCACTATCCCAATTGCCTGACAGAATTTTTATCTCTCTGATACTGGTCATGGAGACCAAAAAGGAGCTCTTTCAACAACTTGGGGCAGCCTTTAAAAAAAAACATCAGGGAAGTCAAAATAATGAGATAAACTCTTCATTTGAGCATTTGTTCCAGCATCTGCAGTATTTATTCCATTTAGGAAGCAAGTCACTTGAACAGAAATCATCTATCCTTTTCTTATATTCTACTTTGTACTGGCTTTGACCAGTTCAGCTCACTATTCCCTGCTCTCTTGCCAACTGCCCCTTGCTCAGATTTCCCTTCATTGCCATCCAGGTTAAGCTTCACTTTCTGCTTCATTTCAAGGCAAGCCTCAGCTTCTCTTAAATACATTGAGCTCCAAGCTTGCAGTGTGACCTGCTGTTATTGCATGATACAGTAGTCAGCAGGCTATCTGCAGGAAGGAATTATAGGAGCAAAGTCAGGTCAACCAGCAAATGAGTGGAAATTAAAAAACATTCACAGGGTTAAGTGTCCTAAGCCAAGAGCCAAAGAGTGTCTCTAGCCAACTGGAACCTTGGAAGAAAATTTTGGGAGGTTGGAGATAGTCTGTAGCAAACAGGATGGCAGTAAGAGCTTTTGGACTGCTTACCACTTTTCCATTGGTGGGATCATAGAACCTCTCCAGCAGCTGAAGACAGGTACTTTTGCCACAGCCGCTACTTCCAACAAGTGCAAGGGTCTGCCCAGGTTTAACAGATACTGAGAAGCCATTCAAAATTTGAACATTGGGTCGGGATGGATATGTAAACTTACAATCAATAAAATCAACACTCCCTTTGAAGTTGTCCTATGGATGGAAGAAATAGGGAATTACTTATGTTCATATCAGAGCCTAGAACCTTGAAAAAGTACATTAATCCTTTCTTGACACCTTTACCATCATGATGAGAGAGTATACTACTTAGAAATAGGAATTGAATTTATTCAGCCTTTTGCAATCAAACACAAATTTCATAAATATTTCTCAACCTCACACCACCAACATACACACACACACACACACACACACACACACACACACCACACATACACACACACATATACTCCATGAAAAAAAGTAGAAGGATTTAAAATTACTTTGGGGGTTATCAGAAAATTAATATTTGGAAAAAATGCTAGATTTGGATTTCCCAGTGTGATTCCTAGAAAATTATTTAATCTCTCTGGACCTCAGTTTTCTTATGTAAGAAGGTAGATCCTAAGATCCCTTCCCAATCTAAATCCATGATTCTATTTTTTTGGGGGGGGATAGAGGGGAGGCAGAAAGAGAGGCAATTGGAGTTAATTGACTTGCCAGGGTCACATAATTAGTATCTATAAGGCCAAATTTGAATTCAGGTCTTCTTGACTCCAGGTATAGCACTTTATCTATTGAGCTACCTAGCTTCCTCCCATATGATAATGAACAGAGACTAAAGTCCCAAAACAAACAAAAAAAAATCTTAGGGTTTTTTTTTATTTTTATAGGGGATTTTTGAAAATAAGACTTGAAGGAAGATTGAAATTCTGACTCATCTTCCTATGTATATTTATAGTTAGAGACAGGAGGATTACAGTAGCTAGATGGTGGAGGATAAGAGTACCAGCTTTGGAGTCAGAAGGACCTGAGTTCAAATCCATCCTCAGGTACTTAACACTTACTGTGTGACCCTGAGCAAGTCACTTAAACCCAATTGCCTCAGCTCCCAAAAAGGAGACAGGAAAATGCTGAACTCAGATGATAAAAAATATGAGAATAGTGGATACTTTATTCATGGTACAACCTACCTAACCTACCCCTATGATCCTATTTTTAATTCATTATTTTTTTTAGTTTACATATGTACATTCTTTTTTTTTTCCTGAGGCAATTGGGGTTAAGTGACTTGCCCAGGGTCACATAGCCTAGGAAGTGCTAAGTGTCTGAGGCCAGATTTGAACTCAGGTCCTCCTGACTTCAGGTTTTGGTGATCTATCCATTGCACCACCTAGCTGCCCCTACATTCATTTTTTACATATTTCCAAATGAGTCATGTTGAGAGAGAAAAATCAGAACAAAAGGGAAAAACTAAGAGATAGAAAAAAACCAAGAAAAAAATGGTGAAAACAGTGTGTTTTGATCCACATTAAGTCGCCATAGTTCCCTTTCTAGATGCAGATGGCATTTTCCATCCAAAGTTTATTGGAATTGTCTTGGATCACTGAATTGCTAAGAAGAACCAAGTTTATCATAGTTGAATCCCTACTTTTTAAAGAATAAATTAATTTCTTAAGAATTTACATGGTGCCCAAGAAAAGTAGTTAAATCTTAGGGAGTTGATTGGAGTACAAAAATGTTAAGTGACTTATTTAGGGTTACACAATGTTAGAGCACCAAAGACTAACTTTGACCTTACGTGTTCCTGATTCCAAACCCCCTCTCTATCTATTATGTGATGTTTGACCCATGATTTTTTAGTATAAGTAAGTTCTTGGTGAGAAACTTCCTCTGTCAATTTAGGCTGATTCTCTTCAGGTTTTGAAAAGTTGTTCTAAGCACTGAGCAGTTAAATAACTTGCCAAGGGTTACTCAGATAGTACGTGTTGGAGGTAAGACTTGAACCCAGCTCTTCTTGGTTTCAAGGCTTGCATTCTAACTATAATGGCACATTGTCATCATAATTCAATATTGTTAGATGACAAATATATTTCAGGGTTCCTTAATAGAACAATCAGAAACATGGGAAGTTCATTTACTTTCATTTGTTTTTAGATTACATATATTTGATATTTATATTAAATTAATTACTAAATTATTAATAACTATATTAATAAATAAAATAAACACAAAATATGTTATAAATTAAATTATATTAAATTAATACTTGATGTTTGTTGTTCAGTCATTTCCAGTCATGTCTGACTGACTCTTTGTGATGGCATTTGGGGTTTTCTGGGCAGAGATACTAGAATGATTTGCTATTTTCTTCTCCAGCTCATTTTACAGATGAGGAAATTGAGGTAAATAGGGTTGCAAGACTTGCCTAGGGTCATACATACAGTGTCTAACACCAGATTTGACCTCACAAAGATGAATGTTCCTGACACTGCCTAGAGTTTAAAATAGCATGTATCATATTCTAATCCAGATATGATATTTTACTATGAAGGTAAGTTCTAATTCATTTCTCTTCTGCTAGGTATGAATTCAGTGATGAGAAATTCACTTGAATGGATACAAATTCATAAAATGCATGGATTTTACAGACTGAGCTAGGCTGCCAAGGCAGAGCGAATGATCAAGCTAACTGTCTGCACTCCTGTTTTCATTCTTACCCACTTTTCACCTGCATGGCTGTATACGTTGATTTTGGGGCGATAGTCTAAGAGTTGGAAAAAACGTGCTGCGGCTATTTTAGCCTTAGCATAATTTGGAGTGTAAGAAGAGGCTCTTCCAAGAGCAGTTCCACTGGTCACCACTGCAGAGATCACCCTATAAACATCCAGACAGGAAAATTAATTTATTTCAGAAAACATTTAAGAAGCACCCATGACACAACAGATACTAACTATAATGTACACTGACACTTATATACTCTAGAACAAACCTTTTTAAACTATAGGTCATAACCCCATATACAGTTGTAGAACTGAAGGTAGGGATCACACACAAAAAAATTGGCAATAATAAAGGGTTTCTGAACACAACAAAAATTAATTTATAATGAAAAACATAATTAATCTGAGATTCTTCTGCCAGCACTTGCCCATGCTACATCATGTGACTTCACTGAAACCTTGGTTCTGAACATACAACATGTGGACTTTGCACTGCATATGCATGAATAATACTAGAAACACCTTGGCTCAGATTAGAGACAAGGTCATGTAAAAATTTCTCTGGCAAAAAGGGGTTGCAAGTGGGAAAAGTTTACAAAGTCCTACTTATAATACAAGTATTTAGAGTTTTTGTGTGTATTGATAGATTTCTTTGAAAATATGCACTATGGACCCCTCCTTGGAATAATATTTTCAGTTGCAATAATGTAAAACATATGACATTACCAAGAAAAGCAATTATATTGAAAGATAATTAATAAAAACTCATGAATCCCATGATATCTATCCATGGACACTCCCCTTTGGAGAACCCCTGATACAGAACTCTAATGGCTCCATGTTCTGATCACTGTGGACAATCCTCCTAACAAGGAACAGTGTCTGCCCATCTCTTGAGATGCTTATTCATAACCTCACAGAAATTGACCAGAGAATACCCAAGTAAAAATGATCCATTTCTTACTCTCAAAGAACTTTCAAACAAAATCTATTAAGCACTTACTAAGCACTTGTGCCAGGCCCTGAGAATACAACAAAAAAAAAAAAAAATTAAGGATCTTATAATTTAGCCTGAGGAGTATAGCCATTGAGCATCCATAGAAATGGTATATAATCTAGCAAATGATTAACACAGGTTCTTTGTCCATACCACTTAAATGTAGGTGGATTTTTCTCCTAAGATGCTCTTCCCCCATTCTATCATAAATAACTGTAATGAAAGAGTAAGAGCACAAGGACATTGTGACAGAGGTGTTTGTCTCAATGCTCAAACAATCTGGTGTGGCCGCATTAGCAGAAATGCTACAGCAACAGTGGCTGCTGTAAAATTCAATTTTGTAAATACAGAAAGCATTTCTGAGGAGGAGGGAAATTAGTGAGGAGAAAGAGTTTCATAGATGTAAAACTGGAAGCAACCTCAGAAGCAATGCCTTTATATTACAAATGTTGAAACTGAGGCTGAGGGAAGCTAAGTAATTTGTACATGAACACAGATGCAGGAAAAATTAGAGGCAGGATTTGAGTCAGATTCTTTGATTTGAGACCAAACCAGATGGAATATACAGAGAATTCTATTTGGCTCAGGTAATAATCTACTAAGTAGCTCATTCCCATTAGTAACATTTTAACTGATTCTCTTTTACCTCTCTTGATACTGTCTGAAATCAGACTTAGGCTTCTCAAGCCTTGCAATGTTTAGTCCTTTTTCAGTTGACTTTTCATGACCCTTTTTGGGTTTTTCTTGGCAAAGTTACTTCAGTGGTTTACCATTTCCTTCTCCAGCTCATTATACAGAAGAGGAAACTGAGGTAAAAAGGATTAAGTGACTTGCCCAGGATCACATAGCTAATAACTATTTGAAGCTGGATTTGAACTCATAATGATGTATCATCTTGATTCCAGGCCCAGAACTCTATTTACTGTGTTACCTAACTGGCCTAAGTCTTAAAAAACTAGATATCAAAATCCTACATTTCCAGCAGTCACAGGCAGACTTTATTTACAAGGCAAACATCATTCCTCCTTGCCCATCATTGTTGTCTTTATCTGAGACCAATTAGTTAGAAAATCTCCCCTCTTGGCAAGTAAACAGAAAATCAGAGTGTGTTTTTCATTGCAACAATTTGTTAAACACAATTTTTGGAATGGCCTGAGTTCATTGGACTAATCTTCAGTAAAATGGAGAATTGTCCCCTTCAAAGAGATAGTGTACAAATCATTACCTGAAGACATAGCTGAAATGAAGTCCTTCATTAGGAACCAGATAACCGCCATATCTGTAAGAGGCTGAATTGGCTATGAACACTATGCCCTGTGAAAAGCCAAAGCATAACCCATAGATATTTGCCTTTCGGATGGCTGTACTAAATAGTTTTTCTAGTGCCTTCTCATATGTTTCAATAAATTGGATTTCCTTTCCCATGCCAGCAACTGTGCGGATATTACTGAGAGCTTCATTAGAAATCTGAAGAATTAAAAAAGAGAGAGAGGAAAATGAGAAAAAGAGAAAAAATTACTGCTCTGTTCCTGACATAGCAATGGCACATTCACATGGGCATTTTGCAAACCAGCAGTAGATTGTAACAAGACAGAAACAGAAGGATGAGTTTCTTAGCAGAGTATGAATATGGGTACTATGACTCCCAATGTTTATTGGAGTGACTATATCTTCAAAGAAAGACTGGCCTAACTAGCCATAGCAATCAAAATAGTTGTTCATTGGGTCATGTAAGACTCTTCATAACAGTTTGGTCCATGGGATTTTCTTGGCAAAGATATTGGAGTCATTTGCCATTTCCTTGTCCAGTGGATTAATGCAACCAGAAATTAATTAACCTGCCCAGGGTCACACAGCTAGTAACCATCTGATGATGGATTTGAACTTGGGTCTCCCAGATTCAGTGTCCAATTCACCAAGCTACCTAGCTGTCTTATGTAATAATAAACATAGGCCGAGGTCCTAAAACAAACCAAAAAGCTTCAGATTTTTTTGGAAAACAAGAATTGAAAAAAGAGTGAACCTATGCCCCATCTATCTGTGTACATTTATAGCCATCAGAGACAGCAGAATGCAGAAGTAGGGCATCAAAAAACATGAGAAGGGTTGGTGGGAACTTTTTGGTTTTGTAGATCAGAAATATTTTGTAGGTCAGAAAGTTCCTTACTTTGTGTATAGCTAACATGCTGCCTGATTGTTTCTTTGTCCAAAGTGATTTTGAAATTCAGACACCTTTTACCCCAATTACCTGGCCAGTAACTTCTAAGGCATTTTTGTCCAAAGAGGCAAATCCTGTTAACATTCGAGCTTGTATGGCTCCTGATAAAGCTAAGAAGGGAAGGAAGCATGTTATCACCAAACTCAGTTTCCAGCTGAAGATATATGAAATGATCAGGGCCACGCCAACATTGGAGATGGAATTGACAATCATCCCAATATGAGTTCCAGTAGCCTGAAAATCAAGCAAAACCCAAGGCAATGATCATCAGGTATATGAAATATATTGTACGTGTTCAAGAAATTCAAAGCATTGTTATCAACATGTATCATCATGGATATAACTCACTCTAAAAGAAATTTAAAAAAATTCAATATGATTTTGGTTCTCTAAAATGAATTTCCTTAAAAATCAAACTGCTTTAGTAAATTTAAAACATAGTCATATAAAACCCCAGTGGAAATAGAAACAAAAGGAAATGCATGTGATTTAGCCAGCAAGGGATTCAATTAAAGTATAATGAAGAATTTCCTATTAAGGAGGGTTATAAGGCATTGGACGGGTCCCTAAAGAAGGTCATAACATTTCCTTTTCTAGATTTCCTTAGAATTTTTATCTATCTGGGAGGTGGTTAATCTGTTAAAAACAAGTGCATGGATTATATGATCTTTACAAATCTTCTCCATGAGTTTGAATCCTTTGATTTCTGCAGTTATAAAAGTGGCATGAAAACTGACCCATTGAAAATCATTCTTGGTCAGCAGGAGGAGTAGATAACATTTACTTTATTTACCATATCCATAAGAATTTACAACAGTTATATGACATATCCAAGGGTCAGCTGAAAGTTTTCTCCCACCTTTTCCAGGGAAATGAATACAAATAATAAAATGAAAATATAAGAAAGTATAAATTTGTGTTGGGAGTAAGGATAGGGTGGAGTGGAGATGCTTCCTAAGAAAATGCTGGCTTTGGCATTTGGGTTGTGAGACAAGTCAAATTAAATTGTACTTGGAATCTAGATGTTTAACTTTTTAAAAATGTGCTTTTTCATCCAGCATGTAAGAATGAATCCCTTGAGTAAATCTGTGTTTTGTCATGCTGAGTAACCACCAATTAAAATTGCTCATTCTTTTAGCTCAGTTCCTCTGACCTGACTTTTACCCTGAAAGCCTGAGAGAGTGGAAAAGGCCTTCTGCTTCCACAGAAATCCCTCTTCACACAGGAACATATAACCTTGGAGAATTTGGAGTTTTGCTTTACTAAGAATGACCTCAAAGCTGCACCAATCATAGGCAAATTCTCCTCTGTTAAGCATGTCATATGAATTTCAAAAACTTGGAAAAGAGGTTGCAATGTCTGGAAAAAACAAAAACAAAACCAACCCAAAACCATTGGCCATGAAGACCTTTCAAAAGACATGTGATGGTATCCATTCATGGCCAATCTTAGAATTGATGGATAATATAACTTTACCTCATCCTAGATTTGCAAGTACCTACACCACTGAAAAATGTGCAGATGTTCGAACAGAGCCAGGACAGTTCTCATTGGAACTCTCCCTCCCTTCCATTGTCCTAAAACCTACCCCTTGAACTTGAGATGCATCTGTAGCAAGTCTTGTTGTCAGAGCTCCAGGACTATTCTTCAAGTCATCAAACCAGCAAATGTCTTGCCCTAACATAGCTTGGAAACCAAGTCTACGTAGCCTTTTGGTGAGCAGCTCTCCAGATTTGGCAAATGTATATTCCTAAAGCATATAAAGAGAGTGAATTGACTGATTTTTAAAAGGGATGAATTATTAAATTATTTTTTGAAACAAATCTTTTTTAAAAATTATTAACTAAAAGTTCATTACCTGTAGAAATTGAGTGAAAAAGGACATAATTCCTAATAATATGAAGAAGATGCATAGTCCATCAATTTGAGATCTTTGTTCCTCCTCATCCAGAAGAGAGAACGTCTTTGGGAAAATAACAGACAGCAAAGAAATGTTTCATAAATAGCATGTCCAATGAAATAAATTCATAGGTTTTGTAAAATGCACTCTGGATTAAAGACATCTGCTTTTGCTTAAAAACAAAATACTAAAGTAAAATGTTATAAGTATGCTTAGAAAGCTAACTTTATCTTTTTATATACAGAAAGAAGTATGATCAAGAGTCAACATGGCCTAGTCTAATGACTAGAGTGTTAGATTTAGAGTCAGGAAGACATCATTTCAAATCTTGATTCTGACCCTTATTTGCACTAAAACTTGGGTGAACCCCTTAATTTCTTGGAATATCCATTTTCTCATCTCTAAAATGAAGGAAATGAACTAGATGATCTCCAAGATCCTTTCTGGTTGAGATTGAGGCAAATCCTTCTCAACATTTGAGCTTGTATGGTGCCTAATAAAACTAAAAAGGGGATTAAGCATGCTATCATTGAACTCAGTTTTCAGCTGAAGATAAATGAAATGATCAAGGCTATGACAATATTGGAGAGGAAATTGATGATCATATTAATCTGGATTTCAACAGTCTAAAAATCAGTCATGACCCAAAGTGATTTTTTTTGTTATTCATAAATATTTCAAGATTCTCCATAAATATTTCAATTTTTATTGAAATATTTATTTATGCATAAATACTTAAACTATTCTAATAGTACTCAACATACAATTAATTTGCAATGTGTGTGTGTCTTTAAATGATAGATATAATAGTTATGTTTTTACTTCCTATATGGACCATGTCCGTATATAAGAATAGCTTTATAGGTACTATGTATACAATCAATATAATAATTTCTAATAGGAGCAGCAAATGTTTATCAATCTTATACTTGTCTGTTACTAGGACAGGGTATAAATATTATAGTAAATCTATTTTTTAATATTTACTGGGATTAACCTATCTCCAACCAATCCATTCAGATTATGCTTCCTAAAATACAATTTTAATCATGTTCTATATACCAGTCCCAATACAAACCCTCCAAAACTTTTGTGATTCTCATTACCTACCAAATAAAAACTAAACTTTTTGTTCTGGCATTCCCAGCCCTTCCCAGTTTGTATTAAACTTATCGTTCAAGTTTTATCTTCTACCACTACTCTTCATCTATATCATGTGAACTAGACAAAGTGGGTTATTCACTATTCCCCAAATATACCTCACAATTTTCCACTTCAATGCTTTTGTTTATTTCATTGCCTCTCCCTAGAATGCCTTTCACACCTAGCTAAGGTTTAGGTATCTTCAAGATCCAACTTAAATTCTACTTTCTCTTTGAAACATTCTCTGTAATCACACGAGTCAGAAGTGAACTAACCCTGCTATAAGTTTGATGTTGTATTGCTCAAGTGTCTCCGATAACATATTCTATTAAATTAGTTATTTATATAAATGTTTTATTTTTCCCTTCTGTTTTTGAAGATAGAAAGCATGGATTTTTTCCTCTTTATAATATATATCACAGTGATTGGCATAGTATAGGAATTTGTTGTTTGACCTTCATCTGGAAGACCAATGACATCAGAAAGTTGATGTCATGACTTACAAGTGAATTAGATTGAAGTAAGGGAAGTCTGTGTAAAGTCCTCAACCTCACTCTCTCCTCCAGAGCCATCTGGAGCAAGTAGCAAGATATAAATCAGGAAGTTTTGGAGTTAGCCCTGGATGCAGTGGAAGACCTTGATCTTTTTCAGCAAAAGTCCTTCCTGGGTCTCAGTTTCACTGAGGCAATGTCTATTCAGTTGATTAAGGCTAGGTAAGAAATGAGGCAAAGAATGGCCTCTTTTACCTGTGGGAAAAAAACCAAACAAACAAAAAGAAAAAGGAAATCTGTCTGAGAGGGGAAGACCCTCAAGGTTTCTGTCCAGAACAAAAATAATTGATATTTACACTCACTCTAAGCCAACAAAACCCAGACAATGAGCAAATGAGACTTTAACTGGAGCCTATTAATGGCCAATCAGGGAAGGAGGTAGGAAGGGAGAGAGGAATATTGTCTAACTGGAAATGTCCAGTGATTTGTAGAAACTTAAATATGTATGGAATGAATGAATATTGCTTATATAAAATTGGGCATTTTATTCCAAAATCAAATGCTTCTCTTCACAATGGTGTCTAGGAAGAAAATAGCACCATGGGAAATAGTGTCTGACCTCTGAACTGAACTCAAATCCACAAGTTTTCTCATCCTTCTACATTGCCTGTCACAGTGCTTAATTCTTTCCTTTTGGTGTATCCTTCAAAGTTTGCCCTCTGATTTATGTCTTTCCTTCTTTCCTTCCCTGTCCCCAAATCACAAAGTTTAAGTATAGTTAATTGGCAAATTAAGTTGAATATGACCTAAAAACCAGCTCCATCTGGCACACCAGCTTCACCCCTTTTCCCCATCCCTGACTTTGGGCTTCTGATTGGTAGTAACCATTTCCAGACCAAACCACCATATGTATAACTCTCATCCAGACCCACAATGTTGCTACTTAACCAGTCTATTTAAGCCATGTCTCCTTGGGCTAGCTCTGAGAATAGTAATCAATCAATACTTCCCTTTTTGGGAAGGAAGAGTCACTCAATTGTCCTATGATTCCATTTATCATTTCTGTGACTTCCCAGACCAAAATACTCCTACTAGAGCCATCACTGTCCACTATATCTTGTCTTCCCCCCTAAAATGTAAACTCGTTGTGGCAGATGTCTTACTTTTTGACTCCCCAGTACTTAACAAAATCTCTGCCATATAGTAGGTACTTAACAACTTTTTTTTTCATTCATTCTCAATGGGAAGTTTATGGTTCATGGCATAAACTAAATCCTACCAACCTCTACCAAACATGCGGATTCATTCCTCTTAGGTTCCAGCTATTTTCCAATAAATAATGGAGTTTGTTAGCGAGTCATGTGAGCTAAGCTTCAGAGGGGAATGATTTTAATGATGGATGTGAATTCAAATGTCTTATGGAATAGAGAAAACTAAAACTTTACTTTTACACAAACATCCAAAGACCTGCCATTTTTGGTTTTTATGAAGATACTTTGGTATTCAATGAAACAGCTTCTGTATATGGAAAAATTCCTTTGACTTTGTTGGCATAAAGGTAACTTTGAATGAATGAAAAGTTTGAATTATAGGCTTCAAAAAAAAAAAAAAGAAAAGAAATGGTTTCCTCATTGAATAAGTATCGTCAACAAAACCAGGCTAGCAAAATGTTGCTCAATAGTGACCCAGTATGATGACTTTAAATACAGATTTAAATTATGGCAACTAGCAAAACAGTAAATGCTAGATTTGGATCTGGATTCAAATCTTATCTCTGACACTTGGTAATTTATAACACTGCTGTAGTCACTTAACCTCTTTGTGCCTTAGGCCACGTTTTAAGACATGTTCTTAATTATAAATATGTTGCAATCTACTTCAGCCAATGAGATCATAGATTCTTGAAATAATTAAATTAACTATCTTAGTAATCATTTCTATGATAGATTTTAAGCACCTGAAAGCATTTTATTTCCTTAAATAATTTAAACCTCTCAAAATGTATTACAGTGTTAAGATAACTGAGCAAACCATTTGCTTTAGTAAAATATCCTCTATCTAATCCCTCAATGTTTCCCAAAGATCTGTTCTTACCTCCTTTTTTCTCTTTTCTCTCTCACTCTATCCAGTTGTTTCACAAACATTGATGTCTAGCCTTGATTGCTTTTCTAAATCCAAGCTTGCATCTCCAGCTACCTATCAAAACCTCTACCAGCAAAGTCCGTTATCACTTCAAACATCCATGTCCAAAATCAAATTCTATTTTCTTTCTTCATAAACACATTTCTCCTGATTTGATTATTTTCATCTATGGCATTGTTCATGCAATTTCCCACGTTCGTAATCTTGTTGTTGTCTTTGACTAAACTCTTTCCCTCAACTCATTTCTAACTAGTTACCCAAGGCAATACCTCCCCCAGCCATTGCTCCTTTCTAGTCTCACTGTCACTATCCTAGTATACATACACTGCATCACTATCTGCAAAACCTATGTTAAAGAAGCCTTTCAACAGGTCTTTCCAGCTCTGCTTTTCACTTCAAATCTACTTCACTGTGAAGTGATCAGCAGCAATAAGAAATGAATCTATCATTTGTTATACATATGGTGGTTTGGTCTGGCATTGGTTGCTATCGATCAGAAGCCCAAAGTCAGGGATGGGGAAAAGGAGTGGAGCTGGTTTTTAGGTCTTATTCAACTTAATTTAACAATTAACTATACTTTAAATTCATGATTTGGGGACAGGTAAGGAAAGAAGGACAGACAAAAATCAGAAAGCAAACTTTGAAGGATACACCAAAAGGAAAAATATAGAAAAGATTGTTCTAAGGGGCTACAAAGCAGTGGCTGGGATATATCCAAGGCCTTTGGTAGGTGGAAGTAGTGGGAAAAGACTGGCAAATCGTTGCTAATACTATTACTCACATTGCAGTATTTTAGAGTTTGCAAAGCATCTTTACATACATAATTTGGCTCTTATAACAGCCATGTGAAGTAGGTGTCATTATTGTCCCCATTTTACAGATGAGAAGACCGAGACTCTGAGAAGTTTAATAACTTGCTAATAAGTGTGTCTGAGGCAGGATTTGAACTTTGCTCACTCTGATAGTAGGTCCAGCACTCTGTGAGCTTTGAAGAGTCAGAATGAATGATGAAGGACTATGGATGAATAGTGTTTCTCAGACGGAGAAAGAGCATGGGAACAGGACCTGGTGGGTAGGTATCTTGGATGGTGATTATCATAGTAGGATCTTGTACCAAGCTTGTGTAAATGAGTTAAATGGGAGCAGCCTGCATGGATCCTGTCCCTCCTGGTTGGGGGTCCTGGGAGGAAGGGAGGGTCACTGGGGAATTGTCAGAGAGTATAAGTGCTCATTTAGTTTCAGTGCTGATTCCCCACCGAGTAACTCAGCCAAATAACTGACCTTGGCACACTGACTGAGTCCTGAGTGATTCAATTTGGAATTCAGTGTGTTCAGAGGACCCAGAGCAGAGGAGAATGATTAGAGAATTGCAGAAATACCTGCATCCTTAACATAACAATAATAATTCCTAATAATAATACTTTTTCTCTTGCCTAGATTGGGTCACATCAGACTATTGTTCCACAAATCTTCTGTCATTTTCTGTGGTGAATTTGTTAAATTCAGACATTGCCTGACATTCAAAAACCTCATCAATCTCATTCCAGCTGCCCTCTTCCCATCCTATGCTCCTATCAAACCTGATGACATTCTATCTCTCTCCTAATAGCTAATATTTGTATGGCACTTTAAAATTCTAATATACTTAACATTTTATGCATGTGCTATGGTTATCCCCACTTTATAGATGAGGAAACTGAGGCAGATAAAGATTACATGACTCAAAAAAATCATGTCTTCCTTAGTATAGCCCTCTGGTCACTTATAATATATCACAGTGTCCTGGGGTGCCTCCTGTCCCAGGGACTTCCCATTGGCATGTCTTCTCTACCATGTGTCTGCTACTTCCTACTCCCTCCAAATTCCTGCTAACTCTTTAAAGTCACACAGGCCTTAAAGCCAAGAAGAGTTCAAGCTTACCTTTGACAATAAAATGCTGTGTGACCTTGGGCAGGCCAATATATCTCTCTGTGCTCTAGGAATCTTTTTAAGACAAAGAAATTGCAGAGAAGGGCCCAGCCTGCATAAGTACAAGGAGATTTCTCATGGGTTATTTCTCTATGCTAGTAAAATTAGAAATGAGAGGTCTTTAAAACCTAACTCAGATGATTATCTCTTTCATAAAACCTTCCTCTTTAAAGCTCACATCATTTTTGTCAAGTCAACAAGCATTAGTCAACAAGTATTTATTAAGCACCCACATTTTGTTTTGCAACTATTTAATTCTCTTATTGTATATCTTTTTTAAGCTTTTTATCTTATCAAATACATGAAAAGATGATTTTCATCATTCACCTTTGCAAAGTCATGTGTTCCAGCTTTTTCTCCCTCCCTCCCTCCACACACCCCCCCCCCCCGCTCATTCCCATTTGGGGGGCAATCTAATACAGGTTAAATATATATAATTCTTCTAAACAAATCTCCATATTCATCATGCTATACAAGAAAGATCATATCAAAAGATAAAAGAAAAATCATGAGAAAAAAGTGAACAAACAACAAAAACAAAGAGACAATACAATGCTTTGATCCATATTCAGTCTCCATAGCTCTCTCTCTCTGGATGCAGATTCTTTTTTTTCCCCCTGAGGCAATTGGGGTTAAGTGACTTTCCCAGGGTTACACAGCTAGGAAATGTTAAGTGTCTGAGGCTAGATTTGAACTCAGGTCCTCCTGACTTCAGGGCTGGTGCTCTATCTGCTGCACTACCTACACATGTGGATTCTTACTGTATATTTTATCCTTCTACTAAATTATAAGCTCCCTGCAGCCAGGGTCTGTGTCTTAGTTATATATAGTATGGAGGTATATGGATATTTAAATCATGTGCAAGTAACCTTTCAGCATGATCCCTGACCAGACAATCTCAAGTTCCAAATTAATGAAGTCTAAGTGAAATGTCTTACTTTTGTTACTGATTAATAGAATGAGATAGAATTTGGTACTCCTAAGGTCCCCTGCCTTTCTTCTTGGGTTGTGGGATGATCTCAGAATATATCATAATAGCTTTCTCCCATTCTGATGTAACACCCATTGTTCAGTGAGAAAGAACTTCACAGAGGGAAGAACAAATATGTTTTGGCTGGCTCTTAAGAAATCCTTTTTTAGTCACCTTGTGTGCCAATATTATCTAAATATAGATACCACTTTAATTTGTTATGATCCAACTGGATTTTGCAATGAAAATCGGCAAATACTCTCATAGAATCCACAGACTGTCTACTGTGTGATAATGTCTTCAGGTCCAAGAAAACACCTTTTTAAGAAAACAAATGCAGACAACTCTCATCACTAATAGTTTTGCCCTTGTTATCATCCTTGTCACCTCAAGGCAGTTGTCAAGACTCTCTCCAGCTCACCCTATCTTTGATTGCTGGGCCCCTGGGCAGGCATTTCTACTACAAAAATGTCACTTAGCTGGGGATGTGAAACTGAAGATGCAACATCTGCTTTTGGGAACTTTGGCTAATTTTCTAGCCAGCCAAATGAGATCTAGGGAAAAAGAGTCAGTCACTTGACAAATGATGCTTCCCACCAAGCTAAGGCTTTATCTGGATTAGGGACCCAGCTCTGAACAGCTCCCAAGGCTTGGCTGGGTTCTCAAGCCACACACTGCAGTATCAATGCACCAAACTTATGCCCTGCATATATTAGATAACTAGGATGAAAGTAGCTCACTTAGAAATTGGCTATTTTCTGGATGGGAAAATTAAACCCCAAGTATGAAAACAAATGCAGTTCTTGAAAGGCACATGCTAATTAGCCCTGTTAGGGACAGCCAGAAACAATCATCTTTAGCAAAGAGGGAAGACAAAAAAGGTGTTTGGAGCACCAGATTCTTGGCTGATGCAGCCTCCCTGGACCATTACCAGTGAAGAGACGTTGTGTTCTTTCTTTCTATCAGCTGGCTGCTTGCCCTGCTCCTGCGGCACTAAAGGAAAAATGCCACAATTTCAGACTGCGTCAAAAGCTGCACTTCCTACTCTGTTCTATTCGATTGTTAGACCCAACTCTAAGGATAGGTGATTTTGCTACCACCAGAAGGCAGTGTACTCAAGTAGACCAATGGGCAGTGTCTGAAAGCTGATTCCTCATCTGTAAAGTGAGATGGAGAAGCAAATGACAAACCACTCCAGTATCTTTGCCAAGAAAACCACGAATGGGATCACAGAGTCAGACATGACTAAAATGATACTATTGCAACCACAAAAGCCCAATCCACTCATTGTATAGATAAAAAAAATGAGGCTCAGAGAGAGATGAAGAGGTTTGCCCAAGGTGATGCAATTAGGGAATGGCAGAACTGAGATTAAAACTCCCAATCCAGTGTGTTGATTAGTGAAAAAAACATTGGATTTGGAATTCGAGAATCAGGGTTCCTATACAGATTATTCTCCTCATCATCATTATGCCTTAACTAAGGCATTTTACTCCCTTTAGATATCTGATTATTCATCTGTAAAATGAGAGGCTTGGACTACATAAACTTGAAGTTTTCTTCTAGCTCTAATATTTTGTAATTCATCTTTTTTATCAGCTAACCCAAACCATCAAAAGTTGTGTTTTGGTATAATGTAAAGAGTACTACTGGAAGTGAAGCAAAAAACATGAATTGAAGTCTAAGCTCTAAAATATGGATAGACAAACAGGAATAAAGTGTCAAACTTCAAATGAGAAAGCTGTGGGTTCTAATCCTACCTGCAGTATTTACTGGAGGTATGAGCATAGGCAAGTCACAACTTCTCAGAGCCTCAGTTTCCTCATCTAGAAAGGAGATACAATAAGACTTGTACCAGTGTCATCGTATTACTGTGATTCTCAGATGAGCCAGTCTATGTGTCAGAGGAACATACTTGACATTAATGATTCCATTCTGAATTTGTAATGAGAATACATTTGTCAAGCCTATAAGTAGTAAAAAGCTATGTGTACAGATGTGGAAAAAAATTATTTGCAAAACATAAAGTGCTGTATTAATTTCAATTTTATTACTACATTGTATGATTGGATAAACAATGTCTCTGAGTCTAAATTTTCTCATTGGTAAAATGGGAATAATGTTGTTGTTGTACAATTATGTCTGGCTCCTCATGACCCCATTTGGGGTTTTTTGGGCAAAGATACTGGAGTGGTTTGCCATTTCCTTTTCCAATTAATTTAAAGATGAGGAACCTGATGCAGACAGGGTTAAGTGACTTGCCCAGGGTCACACAGATAGTAAGAGTCTGAAACCAAATATGAACTCAGGTATTCCTGACTCCAGAATCTGATGTTTCACTGAACTACTTAACTGTCCGTAAAATGGGAAGAATAAGATATACTATTTATCTCATAGATTTGTTACAAGAAAAGTATTTTTTAAATTCTAAAGCAATATGGGCTATTTTTATTATTCTGAACCTTGTTCTCTCTTTGAGAAGATATCCTGAGAAGAATGAAGATTCAGACAAATATCCTATTTTACCTGCAGCTGATTCTATATCAAGTGTCCTTTACTCAAAAAAAAAAACCCACAATTTTTTTGATAATTGAATTTCAATAGTTTCCCTTGTAATCTTATGTACTTTTATTTTATATGTTTAAAAATCTTCTGAGAAGGGGCTTATAGGCTTCACTAAACTGCCAAAAAGGTCTATGATGTAAAAAATATAAAAAGCTCCCAAGATATCATCCAATGAAAACTGATTTTCAGAGCCTCTGCAAAGATTGTGGAGGACCAGAGAAAGATTCAATTATACTCCTTATACCAAAGCTTTAAAAAAATTTTCAACTTTCAACCTCTTTTCACCTGAGAAATTTTTTTAGGTGACTCCGATATTTAAGTATATAAACGAGATATACAACTCAAAATTCACTGATAATAAATCATAAAGACATTTATTTTTAAATACTTCTTTGATATACATATACTTTTATTATTTATTAAAGATGAAAACAAATTTGCACACTAATGAGATGGATATGCTTGTTCATTTTTACATAAAGAATTAAATTTTGTTGGAATACCTGATATCTTTTGCTGTTGTCAAATTTTTCACAACCCCTCACAGTCACTTCTATGACCCACAGTTTAAGAAGCTTTTCCCTATACCATTCTTCCTAATATAGAAAAGGAAATTTTTTAGAAAGGACTCATTTAGAAAGATATTTAACAAAAAGTACCATGGAGCTTAAAGGATTCTAAACCTTCAGTTGACCAGAAAATCAAATCAAAGCCTCTCTTTCCCTGAGGATTCCAATTATAGTTTTTTGCTAGCTGTAAATAATGCTCCCTGGTATATGAATAATGACCAATGCAGTGGGAATACTAAATTCTTTAAAAGATGACGGCATATGCCTTTCCTCCTTCTCCCCCATAAATGGAATAAAAGAGAGGATTTACATGTACACAAATATTTATATTTATAGCTCTTCTTGGGGTAGTCAAAAATTGCAAGGTAAGAACATATTTCCTATTAGGGAATGGAAATGGCTAAACAAATTGTGTGGCATATAAATACTCCATAACACAAGTTGGACAATCAAACTGGGAAGGCCTGTATGAAATAAAGCAAAGCAAAATGAACAGAAATAGGAGAAAAATTTTACAGTGATAACAGCATTATAGAGAAAAATTTTGCAAGATTATTAAGATTCTGGTCAACACAATAATAACCATGAGGCCAGACATGTAACCTACCTTCTGCCAGGTATTAATCTTAAAATGTTTTTTGACATGTATAATGAGGAGAAATTTGTAGTTATATATCGAGAAATTTGTTTTTTCTTACTTTTTTAAAAAAATATCTGCTCACTGGGGTAAAGGAGTGTTTTGGAAGGGACAGAGACAGATTAATAAAAGTGTTAAGCATATTAATAAAAACCAAGGATGATAGCTTGATGACTGCATAGAGTATGTTAACATCCAGTATAATCTATTTTCCTTCTTTTGGCCATATTGCACTTACTTCATTGATAATTTTAGTAGGGCAAGAATAAAAGTTTGACAGAAGAAAAGATGGAAACTGTGGCTAAATAAAAATTTTAAATTATTTTTGTGTTTCATTTATCCAGGATCTCTCTGTTCCACTCTCATTATCACTCTTCCCCTGCATACATTTAGGTTAGACCTGAGTGTTCATTGTAGGCACAAAACTTATTCAAAATTTGAATACCAAGTTATATTTTGCACTTCTACCATTCTACAAGGAAGGAAATTGCCTCCATTGGATACTAATGACATTGTACTCTCTAGTCTGCCTTCCCTGTTTTCTGGTCTGATTGCTTTGCAGGCAAATTGTCTTTTGCCACTATTTAAATTGCTTTTCTTATATCTTTTATACAGATCTTTTGATTGTATGAATGTAATGCAAGCCCAAATGAGAGGGCTCGGATTTGCCTTTACATATTCTCAGTGAGGAATAATATTCTCCTCATTGAGGAAAAAAAAATTATAGCTTATAACCAATATAGAAGAGGAAAACACAGTTAGCAATTTTCTGAGACTTTTTTTTACCAGCAAAGGAAGTGTACTTCTAATGATATAGAAACAAAGAGACTGCAGGACAATATAAAAATGCTCAATCTCTTACCCCAATAATCTGACTGAATAAAAGAGCATAGAGCGGATTGACTGCACCATTCAGAGCTGCTCCAAAGGAACCTGCCAGCATGTAAGGCCATTCTGGAGTGTTGTACTTCAAAATCCTCATAACTGGTGCAGGTTCAACTTTTTCTTCAAAAGCATCATCCTTCAGGGGCAAAAGATTATAGTCATTATTAAATCCCGTGGGCACTTGCTCATAATTTATGCTGTACATACTTATGAGTTATTACTACCTAAGTTCTTTAACAAACAAAAATGATTACTAAGTTTATTAAATATGTTCTCTTTATACTTATTTTTAAATATTTCAATAATTTTTCAAAAATATTTTGCAATTCTATGTATTTGTTTAAAAACATTACCCAAAGAAAGGGCCCATAAGCTTCACTGCAAAAAGTTCCATGATACACACATATGATACAAGACTCCCTTCTCTTATCATAAGCAAGAACAGTTAAATTCACAAATAGATATTAGCAAGAATTAATGTAAATTATTTTTCATAATTTCCTTTTTATCACCTAGAAATGGTGTGTTCAAGTTTTCAACAAGTAAATATATGAATTGGTGAGTTTGTCATGCAACAAGAATTAAAGGAAAGAGATGGACAGATAATATCATAAATTTGTAACCTCAAAATTATAAAAGAAACAGAAAGATATCTAGTATGTTGGGTGATTCTTTTATAGAGGACTTCCAGAAAGAGATGAAGAAGAATAAAACCTAAGGAGATCATAAGGCAGAATTATGATTGGCACTATTGGAGGGAATACTGAAGAGATCACATTTATCAAAGTACCATATCCTATTCCCCTCCTTCTTTAACGCAAATACAACTAAAAAGAAAATTAACCTAAAACATGAGCTAAAGGAGGAGGAAAACAAGGAACTAGATAATAACTTTTAGAACAGTATAGGTACCTGATATTAGATATTTTATTGAATTTCATGTGAGATATACAAGAGCAATGAAAAAAGTGAAGTGATATATAGAGCAAATTTTGAGGAATGATACAAAGGGACTCTCATAGCCTGAAATAACAGTAAGGGGAGGGAAAGTCACTCATAGATTGGGATAAAATTTTCATCATAATCAGAGTTTCTTAGGAATATTATTATCATAGTATCATTATCATATTATTGTCATAGTAATCATATCTGATTAAATCTAATAATTTGCCCTTTACCTCCATTTTTAAAGAACAGGTGAAAGTGTAGTTCCTTTCCTATTCTCTTTGCTAAGACCAGATATAGGCTCTTCCTACAGGAACTGTTACTTGTTCCAAACCACAAAGATCTCATGCTTTATCTGTATTCTTCAGGAGCTGCTATAGGCTTGGGGAAGAGACTTCCAATTTCAGCAGTTATCACATAATGTCTACTGTTTCCTTTCATAATCCATACTGATCTATAAGGATCATAATATTCCTAGAGTGATTCCTTGGTCAACTCCCATCATCAGCATGATGTAAACAAATCTGCATGATAATCATTAGTCCAATACTTTTTTCTCTATGTATTATTAATGGAGTTCTGCCCATGGAAAGTCTTTCAATTTCACTGAGTCCTTTCACAGACTTTTTTTTCAGAAAGCCACTACGTTTTGACAATTCCAAAGGCTCGGTAGAGTGATACCTAATTGTTCCAAAAACATTTCTGTAAATTTTTAACATTTATTACTTTCTTTAATAGTATCTGTCAATCCTCTTTCTCCTTTTGAAAGAGAAAGTACCAAACCTTCAATAAATGTTTTGTTTTTTTCTTTGTTTTCATTTTTGATTAGAACACTTTTAAGATTTGTTAGTTTGAACTATTTTATTGTTCTATTTTATATGTTCAGACTGGGGTTGCAGAAGTGTTAATTGCATTAAATGTGCTCTTCCCATTGAGCTTTGAGTTTAGGATGCTAATCAACAGATACAGTTTCAGATTTCTTCTTGATAGTTCTATGCATGCTGTGTATTGCCACACTAAGACTGAGGCTTACATAAGGATTGCCTGTATACATTAGTTCAATTTGATCTCTTTTCAAATTTAAAGTCTTTAGCCTTTACATTTAGTCTCAATCTCTAAAATGCCTTTCCTTGGCATTCATTAAAAACTTTACATTTATCAAGCCCAAATGACATTTTGATGTCATTGGAGAAAGATTTCATAAGAGAGAAAAGCACTTAATATGTATGTTTTAAAATTTTCTTATGGATCTATATAACTTTTATTCATGTACATCAAGTTATTAGTAAAAATGTTTTGACATTAATCTCATTCTAAACTTTGAAGTCATTCTCAATTCTATTTGGGAGTAAAAATATTTCTCTGTAAGATGTCATATTTATATCAATTGTTCTTGACATCATTATTTTGATGGCACATAAATATAGAAAAATTCTTCCATGTGGACAATTTATGTTCTAAATTTCTCTTTATATTGGGCCTATTATATATGTGTATACATATATAAAATATTTGTGATAATCAATAAAAGCAATATAAATGTTATTGCACTTTTGAATGACTTCATCAATTAATTATTTAATTAATAATAAATTGTTTTTTTAAGTTATTAGGACATTTTAGCACATCCTTTTTGTTTTTCATTCAATATATGCTATTTTTCTTACAAGGTTTTATAGGCTTATTAGTAACTTACTATGAATTGCTGTGAATTATATATTTTGTGTGTGTATATATACGTATATATACACACATATATATATACATAATTGGCCAGTGATGTTTCATCTTTTAGTACCAGATATATTTCTCAACTTTTAGTAGAATATATGTAATACCTTCTGTTAAGAAAATTGAAATCAGGGTTTTTATTCTGAGAGTAAGCTTGTAAAATTCTTTCCAGTAATTCCTGTATTCCCGTGAAATGTGCAAGTCAATAATTATGGATATTTTCCATTCCCAACATTTTCTAGTTTTAAAGAGAACTTAGAATATATATCACATCCTTTTATGTAGATGTTCATTATATTAATAGTATACTTTTTTTTGCTTTATGTGTAATCCAACTTGTGTTTTTCTTGTTTTGGATTTCATATGACCATCTAGACTCTCTCTCCTTATCTCTTATTAACCACATCATCTAAAAGAACCAGTAAAAGAAAATTCACCCAACTAGGAACAGAGAAAAATCCAAAGGACAACTATGAACAAAGGTAAACACAGGTGTATACATCTAGATAGCCATCAGAAGGAAGAAACAATTTTGGGTAGTATGACCTCTATGTGGGGGAGAGAATGTTAGCTATAGATTCTAGAAAGGAACCAATCCTCAGAGCCTAACAGAGAGCTACACCTAAGGAAAACTTAATGAGCACTCTAAAAAAAAAAAAAAAAAAAAAGGAAACAACTCTCATTTCCTTTCAAGGCATCTTCTTGACATATAGTCGTGCTTCAGTATCTTTATACTTTAAGTTTGAACCCATTCTTCCTAGGGACTTTGTTCATGCAGGAGAAAAGGATAACCTTTGAATAGAATGTTTCATAACAATGTTTTTTTTTTAACTATATCTACTTAGTAAATGTCTCTTGCTAAAATTTAATTGAGGTTATTAACTGATTATCTATAGGGATCACAGTGGAGGAGGCTCATGAAAGACTTGGGCCCTTAGGGTTATCTTGAGAACATTGAGAGAGTTGTAACAACCACTCATTTAGGAGGGGACTTGGCCTACCAGGTTAATAGAAAGTTATTAAAAGTGGCTCCAGAAAGGTTCTTTTTCTTTCAAATATTATGAGAGAATATATTCTCCTACATGCACTCATGAGAATTCATGATAGCTGTAACAATTGCCAGTTTTTCTGAATTAGTCTGGTTTGTTGTAGTTGACCTACTTACTAGTCGGATTTATGCTATCAAATCCTAAAGAAGCTCTTCAAAATTCCATCTAAGCATTTTCATTTCCTCTACACTGCAATTTGAGATGTTGATATTATTTTTGTTGCTTGTTTTATTATTAGATAGAATTTCTGGAGATTATGTTAAGTAAATATTTTTAATGAGCTGAGATTCTTCAACTTTCTCTCTGGTTTTAATAGCAACTCAATTTCAACTCTTATTCATATAACCTGGATTTAGGAAATAAGTTATTGCCCTAATTTGTCTTTAATGTATTGCTGTGACTTGCGATTTTTTAACAAAAATAAATAAACATTTTCAGATAAGACTTTTCTTTTTTTTCACTAGGGTCCTAGAGAATAAAGGCAGCTAGATAGTACAATGGATAGAGCACTGGACTTAGAAACAGAAAGATCCATCTTCCTGAGTTCATAACTGGCCTCAGACACTTATTTAGGTGTGTGACCCTGGGCAAGTCACTTTAACCCTATTTGCCTCAATTTCCTCATCTGTAACATGAGTTGGAGAAGGAAATGGCAATCTACTCTAGTATCTTTGCCAAGAAAATCCCCAAATTGAGTTATAACTGAATAACTAGAGCATGATGAAAGCATTCATATCTCCAATCCATTTTATGTGCACTTATAGTTTTCCTGCTTTAATCAAAGCATTTTCAATAGGTAGGATATTAATATTTTTTATTTGTTCTTATGGGTCTTGTTTTCTTGAGTTATCAGAAAACAATAGAGAACATCAGAACACAGTGGTTCTGCTTTATTCCATGTTGAACTGATCATCAGGACAGTTTCAAGCAGAATTAGCCTGCAGTTTTATCCCTGATTCTCATCCCACCTTATATTTTGGGCTATTCCTTTGACTTTTAGTAAAAGTTGTATCACATTGATTGGGATTCAGAGTCGAATTTCAGGCTTCACAGTTATTGTAAATGTCACCATTGCACACTATTCTCACTGGCATTGTCCTGCTTTGCCATCTGTATTCTCCCTCTAGTCCTCCCCCTCTAATTATAACATATAACTGAAGCATTTTTACTATTATTATACACACTTAACAATGATTTCTATTCCTTGTTCCTATTTAAGAATGTAGATGAATGAAATGTCTTAAATTTCTTTCTTTAAAAAAAAAAGAATCTAAAAACTAAATTCAGTTTCTTTTTCCTAATAAGACTTTTCCCTCCTTTAGAGCCAGATGCCCAGAAAAAAAAGAGGCATCTATTGCCATAGTTTACAATCACTTGGTCTTGAATATATATATTTTTTCAGAAACAAATTCTCATTTTATTTTGAAGAGCTAGGTATTTTAAATCAAATAGATAAGGATCTCATTTGCCATGGACAAATACAATGTTATTCTCTTAACTTCCCTATTAGTGTCAAAAGGCACCATTATCTTCCCAGTTATGTAGGCTCACAATCTAGGTGAAATCCACTTAGTTGCCAAGTCCTTTCCTTTCTACCTTCACAACTTCTCTCATAAATACCTTCTCTTCTCTGATATTGTTACCACTTCATGCCTGACTATTCTAATAACTGTTAGTTGGTCCCCCTGACTCAAATCTCTCCCTACTCCATTCCATCTGTTAGACTGAAGCAGGGTCTTGACTATACCTTGAGGCTCTACAGTAAAATCCATAGACTTCAAATATAAGGTATTTTCTTTTTTCTTTTTTTTTTTTTGAATTAGCTAACTGCTTTAAAAAACTAAAAAAATTAAAAAGGCAAAAATTGGAAATGCATTTTCTTTAAAATTCATGTTTTGATTTTTGTTGGGATTAATATCTTTTTCCTCTCAATAATTCTTTGAATGAAACTCAATAAAATGCAACTATTCAATGATTGTCAAGGGGAGTGTCCTAATGATCAAAAAAAGAATCTAAGACTGAAAGAAATATAATATCTAGAATGAGTAATGTCATATGATTCTCATAAACTTTTTCTCTCACTATGACTCATCCTCTTTCTTACAAGAAAACTGAGATCTATCATCATATTCAAACTTTTCTAAAAGTTGAATAATCCTCTATTTGTAAAATGACTACATCAAGATAAAAGACCTTGATGCTCCTTTCTGCTCCATCTTTTGTTTGTAAACCACACTGTAATTCACTCCATATTTCATAATAGGTTACAAATGTTCATAGTTACTCAAGGCAAATTCTAAATTCCTGTAACTAAGATGGAATCTGAGATTTGTTAAAAGAAAAAATGCTAATTGGACAGTTATGTTACATAACCCAAAGTCCTGAAGAGTATAATAATTTATTTTTATATTTTTATCTTTATATTTTTATATATTTATTTTTATATTTATAATTTATATTTATAAATATTTATATCTTTATATCTTTATATCTCTAACTTATCTTTATAAAATATTATAGAAAATATTTGTTCCCATGTTAAAATAAGTAAGCAAGCTTAAGCAATGTCCATAAAGTCTAGTTATTTGTTGTATTACAAAATAGATATTTATACATATGCATAGAATCTTTTCTTGTATCTTTAGTTTTTTATGCTATTAACTTTTGTTCTTTATCATTTGCTTTAAATTTCCCCCAAAACCTGTGTGTTTTAAAGAAAACAAAAAAGCTTCATGAAGCAGAATCAAAGTTGCAAGGCAAAATATGGTCTTAGAAGCTACTGAATCCAGTCTTTTATATCACAGATTAGGAAATTGAGGCCCAGAGAGATTAAATTATTTGCCCTAGGACACAGAACTAACAAGAATTTAAACTCAAGTCTTCCGGAATCCAAATTCAGTATCTTCTCCACTATATTGTTCTATAAATGACTTTAATGCAGATCCCATTCATTTTAGAATGTGTTCATTTGAACAGAATTTAGGTTCAAGTTCACTTTTGTTTAGCAAAGCCTTTTTCATAATTATTTGAATTTTGTGAGAAACTACTACAAATGTTTGTAAATATGATGTTAGAGGGATACTTTAAACCATAAGAGAAGAATATGTTTTCTGTCAGTCTCAAAAATTTTAGAAGCACAATTACATATCAGTGATTAACTTACTTATTAATTAATAATCCTTATTGATTCATTAAAGTCCACTACAAACCTCTATTACATAATGCTTTATCCATCTAGTTTTCAATACCATTAAATACATAAAAACAGAGAAAATTCTTACATATTACTACTTGATCATAACTTCCCCCAATTAATATGAGTTAGAACAATTTATTGTAGAAACCCTCAATAAAACCACTGCTTTAGGTTTAAATGACATCTGAATGATGTGGGTTATATTTATCCTCAATTTTCCCCATATTCATGTCTTACCTTATCTTCTTCATAAGCAACTATATTGTCTAAAGCAGATAACGGAGGCTGCTGCATCAGATTAGAAAGCTGAGACTTGGAACGCTGTCGTAGGGAAGCTCTGAAAACAGAAAGATGAAAGACTTGAGTGTTCTGGACAGGTTGGAACAAGCTCCTTTTTTACTCAGATTTATATCACAGGCATGAATTGAAAAAAAAATAGTCAACAAAAATTTTAATCCAGCATTAGTAACGAAGGACTTCCTGGCAAGATTTGTGATAGAGCTGGCCATTAGGAGATTACCCCAGGATACAGGCATTCATTTGAGCATCCAGAGAAGAGAAGTGAATCGATTACTGAAAGACATATTTTGTAATAACAAAGGATTAATGCTGGGAGGGAGCCTGGAATTCTATTCTCTATTTATTTATTTTTTAAAGTTGGGGGCCAGACAATTCCAATCGACTTGTGATGGAAAGTGCTATCTGCTTCTAGAGAGAGAACCATGGAAACTGAATGTGAATCAAAGCATAGTATCTTTGTTGTTATTGTTTGTTTGATTTTTTTTTCTTTGTCATTTTTTCCCTTTTTTTGATCTGAGTTTTCTTGTGCAGAATTGATGAATATGGAAATATGTTTAGAAGAATTGCATATTATCTATCATATTACCTAATATCAGATTGCTTGCTGTCTTAGGGAAAGGGCTGAAACTACTACCTAAAACTAGCAGCCTTTGTAGTCAGAGACTCCCATGTATAATATCAGCACATTCCCACTCTTTCCCACCACCATCTCTAAGAAAAAGCTATTCTTGGGGCAGCTAGGTGGCGCAGTGGATAGAGCACCAGCCCTGAAGTCAGGAAGACCTGAGTTCAAATCTGGTCTCAGACACTTAACATTCCCTAGCTGTGTGACCCTGGGCAAGTCACTTAACCTCAATTGCCTCAGCAAAAAGCAAAAAAAAAAAAAAAGAAAAAGCTATTCTTGTCTTCCACATATATCTCCTTTTAGTCTACATGCTGCCCTTTCCTGACATATATTTCAAGTCTTGCTTTGATTCCTTGTATTGGAAGGCTTGCTGAATTTAGATGCCCAATAACTGGAAATCCCTATGTCAACTTGAGAAAATTTCCCAGAACTTTAGTTTCCTCGCTGTAAAATGAGGATAACAACACATAACCCACTTATTCCACATAATTATTATGAGAAAAGTGCTTTATGAACCTGAAAGTACAGTGGTTTTTAAAAAAATTGTTAATGGTATTGTCATTCATTATATGCTAGTGCTTTAATCTGCTTTCAGACCTCAGAAGACTGTCTCACCATCTTCTGATCTGATGGGTTTATATAGGATACAAACAGCTAGTAGAAAACTTGAAAACTCACATTCTCAGTTATTAGGAGACATGATCTCCGTGATTTTATCCAAAGGATTATAGATTCAGGGCTGGAAGGGACCTTAGAGAGGTCATTTATTTCAACCTCTTCATTTTATTGATTAGAAAAATGAACTCCAGGGGATATATATGAATAACCCACGGTCAACAGATTTAGAGGAAAGCCAGGTTTCAAACTCATGTTCTTACTCCTTATATTCCCCTAACTATGATGCCTTCATATAGATTTTGAGAAATGAAACCTTATATATTAGCTCATCTCAGGAAATCAGCTTTTTCTAGAATTGAAGACTAAATGCGAGTGAGGCTAGGAGCTTGGAGCAAGTATTTTGTTATACTCAAGAGAACAATTGAAAACAGTGTTTTCTTTTTTTTTAATGCATTTAATTTATTCATTTGCTTGTTTATTTAAAAATCTTATCCTTGTAAGGATAAGCAGACTCCAGGACTTAAATATACCTATCATTTGTCAATCCCACAAGAATAAATGCAGAGGTAGATAAAATTACTTGGGTGTGAAGTTGCATCTATGGATTAATTATCAATCATTCTAGATATTTCTTTCCATATGATTCCCCCCTTCCCTCAAAACAAAAGGGTATGGTCCAACCAGATTGTATCACCTGATTTCCTCTGTATAAACATGTTCATGGGTGTGGTGCAAGGTGGTATCCAGGGCAACATTGTTCAAGTTCTATTCACCAAACACTAGGGATCATTCTAAATATTTTAGTAAAATTAAAACAAACATCTTCTCTTTTAATAAATGTTGACTCATCTATAGGACCAGTCCAAAACTGCTTGGGAACAAAGAGTTGGTCCAGCACACAGATATTCTTCCCTGTTGGTCTGTCATGTCTCCATCCTCCCTATTTTTAGATTCCAAGTCTCTTCTTTATATCAGATAACATAGAGTCCTTTTCTCTCCAGAATGAAGAAGTGACAGACAAGACAAGTAAGTTTCAATCTGGGGGAGGTAGATGATATGTCAATGGGTAGTAGTGGAAGCAGTGTGACATTAGACTACAAATTAAGAGACTGTTGCAATGCAGCAGGTAAGAGGTCCAAGAGCCTGAACTAAGGATAAAGTAAGAAAGGAGAGAATGAACATAGAAGTGGTGGTCGAAGATAGAACGGACAATGTCCCTCTCTTTAGAAGTTTCTAATGGCTCCTAGCACGTCTCATGCCAGATGTAATTGTGAGCTTGGATGTCAATAAGTGCCTGATTTTTTACAGAACCCTAATTTCAAGTCACATGATGCTATGATAGAATTCATGTACCTAACATATACTAGGGAGGGAATGAAATAGTACAGAAGTGAGTCCGATCTGTTAGCACAAAATCTTTCATAAAGGCAGGGTGATATAATGGAAAAGAACTGGCTCTTGAATCAGAGGATCTGGGTGCAAATCTTGCCTTTGACACTACTTATATAACTTTTGGAAAGTCCTTTAGCTTCCTTAAAAGCTTCAATTTCTTCATCTACAAAATAAAAAGTTTGGATTGGACAACCCCTAAAAGTCACTTTCAACTGCCAATTTAGATCTCCTCACTCATTTCAATTCATCTTTTCTACCAAAGAGTAACAATTCCTTCCCTAAGTATACAACACTCTGTAGGTACCTCTCTGTGATCATCGACAAGGTTGTTGTTTTAGAACTCATTAAATGGAAAAGGAATATACAATTACAATACAATTAATTAATACAAATGGTAAACATTAAGCAGCCAACTTAGAATGTTTATTGTGACTTCCATCTGAAAAACTCAAACCAGTACCTAAAAGTTTATTTAAAAATCCCACTCAGTTTTAAGAAGAGTATTTTTATTGGAATCCCTTAAAACATTTTCATTAAGCAATTAACAATTAGGATGAGACTTTTTTTAAATGAGCATCTTCTCAGGGCACAGACTTTAATTAAATGTCCTAGAAATAGTGCAGACAATGGGAGAGACTTGCTCTGATATTTCATTAACTGTGCTATTAGACTCCAATGTTAGCTCAAAATAAAATCCTTAGTGACAGTATATTGATAACAAATACAGCTTGACTGAATTGTTTATATCCATATTCTTATTATTACATGAGCAATTTAATTTAAAGTTCTAATTTAAGGTTTAAGATTAGAGTTTGTCATTTTCCCAGGAAAAAATACAGAATTATACCATTAGGGTGAACAGCAGTACTTTTTAACAGAGAAAATAATGAATTGTTCAACAGATTTTTAGAAAGCCTATCTTGACTGCCATCCATTGCTCATTTAATTCAGTAAAAACAGTGTAGGATGTCTGGTATGTTACTTTGGCAACAGATTTTTTAAAAATTACTTGTATCTGTCAGTTAGAGATTGGTGTTAATAAGGAAAAACTCATGGGTTTGCTTTTCAAGGTAAAATTGTATAACAATTGGTTTGGGGAGGCAAAAGACTAAAGACAATCATTTTTCCATTTATCGGCTTTCTAGACTTTAACAAACAACTCTTTTAACAGTTTTGACACCCCTCTCCCTGTCCCTCATATGATCAAGAGTATGTTATCTTTTGCCTCTTAAAACAATCAGTTCCCTTTAAGCTCAGCTCAAGTGGTACTTCTTACAAGGCACCTTTCCTAATCTTCTCAGGTATTAGTCCTCTCTCTTATGTCCCTCAAAGTATAAATTACTTTGTATTTATTTATCAGCATATATGCTACTTCCTGCCACTCCTCTTCCTCCATCCCTATAAAAGCACCTTAAGAACAGAGATGGTTTCTTTTCATCCTGGAGCCTAGCACAATGCCTGGTATATGTATTATAAGTGTTGGAGGATCACTTTTTGAATTATACTGTCAGAGAAACCTTCCATTAGCTTGAGAAGAAAGCCAACATAGACGTAATCCATTTATTTGCTGATTATTGATGGACACGTGCTATGACATATAAATGTTTGGGATCCTCCTTATAATTCTGTACATTGATATATGGTTCTCAGAAATATACTAGTAAAGAACACAGCTTTAAAAGAACATGGAGACTTCCTTCCGGGGGTGGAGCCATGGTGGCGGAGATCAGACAGGATTCTCTGTAACCTCCTCTAACCTCCCCTCAAACCAACAAAATATGAAGCCTCTAGACTGATTCTGAAGCAAAAAAATCCACAATATCCGGAGAACAACACGATTCTAGAAGAAGATACTCTGGAAGAACCTCAAAACAGGTCTGTTTTAATGGGGCAAGGGGTGGCCTACTGAACCCAGACTGCAGCACAGGGAGACCGGGGCAGGGAGCTGGAGCAGGGAGCTGGAACAGGAGTCAGAACAGGAGTGGGAGCACTGTGCTTTTCACACACCTGGGAGTCTTCTGCGGGCCTCTTGGAACAATTTGTCCTGATTGTGGGCAGGTGGTTTGGAGGGTCTGCCTTTTGAGGGGGATAGATTGTGAACCACTGAACCCCGGATGAGCATCGTAACTAGCTGCCATTACACAGCACCTTAATGCAATCAATCAAACAACAGGTCTGATAAGCACCAGAAATAATTCAATCAGCGGAGCTGCCCAGCCCTGACATAATTCAATCAGCAGAACTGCCCAGTTCCTGAAATAACTCAATCAGCAGAACTGCCCCAAGGCAAATTAAAGCAGCTGTCCCACCTTTGCCCTAAACAGACCTCACACCTTTAAAAAAAATGAATAAAAAACCAAAAAGAGCTCTCACCATAGACAACTTTTATGGAGAGAGGGAAGAACAGACCTCAAATCCTGAGGCCCCTAAAGGTAAAGCAACTCCAGAAAAAGCCCCAAAGAGAGACATAAATTGGTCTCCATGTCACAAGGCTTTCTTTGAAGATTGCATAAAAAATCTTAAAAGAGAGTTAGAAGAAACATGGGGAAACGAAATGAGATCACTGCAAAATAAAATAGAAAAAATGGAAAAAGAATGCAGTGAACAAAAAAATGTAATTGGTCAATTGCAAAAGGAACTAAAAACAGTAACTGAAGAAAATAAGACATTAAAAATTAGAATCGAACAATTGGAAATTAATGACTCATCAAGACTTCAAGAATCAGTTGAACAAAAACAAAAAAATGAAAAGATAGAGAAAAACATGAAATATCTCCTAGGAAAAACAACTGACCTGGAAAATAGATCTAGGAGAGACAATCTAAGGATTATAGGGCTTCCTGAAAGCCATGATGAAAAAAAGAACCTGGACACTATATTCCAGGAAATCATAAAAGAAAACTGCCCTGATATTTTACACCCAGAAGGCAAAATACTCCTTGAAACAATCCACCGATCACCTCCTGAAAGAAACCCAAAAATTAAGTCCCCCAGAAATATCGTGGCTAAATTCCAGAACTATCATACCAAGGAAAAGATATTACAAGAAGCCAGAAAGAAACAATTTAAATATCGGGGAGCTACAATTAGGATCACACAGGACCTAGCAGCTTCTACTTTGAAGGATCGAAGGGCCTGGAATCAGATATTCCGAAGGGCAAAGGAACTTGGATTACAGCCAAGAATAAGTTACCCAGCTAGAATGAGCAAAAGAACATGGAGACGTGAAAAACTGAAATTTTACTGTATTTAGACTTACCGTAGACTATCCTGATAACTCCCCCTTTGGAAAGTCTGCTCTTTTTCTAGTGTGGTCTCTTCAGGCACATCATCTCCTATACAAGAGCATGAACACCTCTTAAGTATGGTGAAAATAGAATAGATGATAAGGAGAACCATTTATTTTGATGTCAAAAGTGGCAACTGCAATATATACATTTGTTCTAGATAGAAAATCTTTATTATCACTATTGGGAAAAATAAGTTTCGTCACTCATATAGCACCACTGAGCTAAAAATGGCCAAATTTTTGGCATCCAACCAAAGAGATTTCAGTGTCCTATGTATCATCCCTTCAGAATAACAAAACCATAATAAGAAGCATACAAAGCTTGAGGAGGACTTCTTAAGAGTGACTGGTAATACTAAACAAAGCCAGTTCTGAACAAGAGTGTCAAGTAGATGAAACTAACTGGACACATAGCTGACTCTACAAAGCACAATGTGAAGGGAGAAATTTATATTTATATGTTTAAAAAACAAACTTTTAAGAGGGAAGGAAAGTAATATTTATTAAGTACTTTCTGTGTTTTTGGCACTTTGCAAATATTATCTCATTTGATCCTTATAATAACCTAGCAGATAGATGCTATTATTATTTACCATAGTTAAAGAAACTGAGACAGATAGGGGTTAAGTATCTTGCCTACAGTCACACAACTTTTAAGTGTCTGAGTCCAAATTTGAATTTAGATCTTATTAATTCCAGACATTACATTCTATCCACTGTGCCACTTAATTATCTTAGGTTAAACACACACACACACACACACACACACACACACACACACACACACTCCCTTGGCCATCTCACAGCTTGGCTAATTAGTCAATACCAAAAACAAATAATTTTGAGATCTCCACTTCCATGTGTATAGTAAGTGCTTAGATACACTGAGAGACACCTTCCTCCCATTTACAATCCCATTTCACAAGAGTAAGAAAAAAAGAACACTTGCCTTTTATTGTCTTTTCATTTAAATTTTGGTCTCTTTGACTTTGCAAAGTCACCAGAGTGAAGTAAACACCTTTCCTATTCAGCAGCTCTTCATGGGTACCTCTCTCCACAGCCTTTCCAAGTTCAAATCCAATGATAATATTTGCTGTTCGGACAGTAGACAGACGATGGGCTACTGTGATTGTGGTGCGTCCATGCTGGACCTGTGAGAAAGAATGGACATCACATTTTTTTTTTCTTTATTAAGAAATTAAATATTACTTTTTTAATGACCAAAAAATTGATTTTCTCTTCCTCCTATCCTCTGCCACCAAATAAAAATAATAAAACCAATATCTTTATGAAAAAATATGCACAATGAACAAAAACAAATTTTTACATTGGCCATGTCCAAACATATATCTCATTCTGTATCCTGAGTCCATCATCTCTGTCAAGAAGTGGGTAACGATTTATCATTGGTCTTCTAGAATCATAGTTGGTCTTTATGTTGATCAGAGTTGTGCAATATTTTAATGATAGAAAATTGAATAAAGATCAGGGAATACTGAGTTCAAATTTCTCCTTATTCCATAAGGATATTTTAACAAATCAGAAGTTTGCTGTGTAAGAATATTAAGAAATAACTATGCATGGACTAATTTGGGTCATCCCATTTTCTGATAGTCATAGCATGATACCCACTAGTGATCTAGAATTGAAAATGATAACAAAAAAGAATAAAAAATATTCAAATACTTTAAGAACTCTAGGTTATTTAAAGGTTGGCAACATTTCAATTTTATAATTGTTCAATTGCTAGGTTCCACAAGAAGAATGAAATTTTTAATATATCACTAACTTGTACAGGTCAAAAGAAAATACCTTTCAAGGCAGAGCATTGGACTAGATGTTTCTGTAAGATGCAACAAAAGCAAAAGAAGATGTATGCTGTCTCTGACCTCTGAAGAACTTATGTTCTAGCTCTGATCACTAAAAGTCAAAAACTTACTTTTAGAGTAGCAATCTCCAATCCTTTTTGATAGCATGCCTTTATTAGCAAGAACATTTTGTGATGAATCCCAATATGTAAAAGGTGTCCCAATTTTGGGATGCTACATGTACATATTTGGATATATATATAGATACAGATATAGATATAGATATATAGTTATAAAATGCTACATGTGCATTGCTGGACCAATATGTATACAAAACAGAAATAAAAAGACAAAATAAACAACATATGTAAAATAATTTATTTTACTGAGCAAAAATCAGACACTATAAACTGTAAATCCCCTTAATCCAGTACAGTACCTTACAAGTAAGATCACCACTATCAACTGCTGTGTGTATTAGAATTCCCATTCTTTCTTCAGGGATTTTGAATATAATAGTGACATGTGATCATCTGACATTTAGAGGGAGTGAGGGAATCAGTGCCAATGCAGATATTAAACATATAAGATTAATTAGTAAGATTAATTTCTTTTTAAAAGAAAAAATAAATAGAAGTTCTAATTTTCCCCATGCCATCTCTGAGTGGCATGAGCCCAGATTTGATAGACCAGTTTTATAGAATACTAGATTGAACATTTTTTAAAATTTCAG
The DNA here is from genome assembly GCA_023553655.1 of Myrmecobius fasciatus. Classification (NCBI taxonomy): domain Eukaryota; kingdom Metazoa; phylum Chordata; class Mammalia; order Dasyuromorphia; family Myrmecobiidae; genus Myrmecobius; species Myrmecobius fasciatus. The sequence continues at coordinate 144,806 of JAJPUD010004127.1, read as the reverse complement.
TTCAACACTTTGATTATCTTAGCAGTAAGTAATACCATATAATTCTGAGCAATGCACTCCTCAAACTAAAGGTAAATTAAGCCATTTCCTCCATCCTCCAAGACAAAGCATAAGTCTGAGATTATCCCCTTTTATCTCATTTTCTGCTACTTAATTAGATTAGGAGGTAAAATAAGAACTCTCAGCTGCCTACAGATATATGTTTGTAGCCCAACTATCATATCACAAGCTCCTTGAAGGCAGTAATTCCATACAACTATTCCTTTCACATCACAACTTTCCCCACTGCAGCTTCCATATATCGTGGGCTAGTAGGAGAAATTAAATGAAAATTTTGGGGGTGTTTTGCAAAAGCCAAAGACAATGCACAAAGGCACACGGAGTCTCTGACCAAATACTTAACCCAAATTTTACAATAAGGTATTGTAAACACTTAATAAAAGAAAAAGAAAAAAAATTCAGACTTTTTCTCTGGTATGAAGGGAAAGCCAAAACATTTTACACAGATTTCCAAATTGTGGGGGTATGATGCAATATAGAAGCTATAACTGTGGCACAGTACCTTGAACAAAGTGAGCACTTGGTAAATGCTTGTTAAATTGAACTGTGTATGAAGGCAGTTTCCTACAAGACTCACGACATCTAAGACTAAATCATCCCTTCAATAGTTTTTACCTATATAGTCATGAATAATTCATTTAACCTCTCTGAATCCCAGTTTCTACACTAATAAAATGAGAATAATAATAGAAGTAACATCTACTTTAAAGGGTTTTTGTGAGGACTAAATATGATATATGTAAAATGTTATTCAAAATGTCAGCATTTATTAAGCTCAGCAAAAGAAATAAAGGAAATAAGATATTCTTCTCTGTCTTTCTCTACTATTATTTCTCTCAGCCCTGATTCTCATGAGGTTTGCCACAAGCATATGTCCTCCTCTGCTGGACACTCAGTGATCACTTCCCCATCTGAGGCTGCCAGGGGAAGGCAGAATCAGAATTGGGAGTTGTCCCTGTGGTTTCCCAAGCTGTTGAGCTCCCAAGCTTTAACTTGAAGAGTAGGACCTCAATCCAGCCTCTCCTGGGCTGACCTGGGGAACCCTGGAGAGAAAGGCTTTCTCTTCCAATAATCCAAAAGCAGAGGAAACCATTATATTCCAAACACACACACACACACACACACACACACCTGCACACATTTAGCTAAATATCAACACAAGTTGCAGAACACAAAAGTTTTCCCAAAGCTTCTTTACATATTGTAAATGAAAAGAGCACTTCATCAGACCTTATCAAGAGCTGCCTGTACTATAGCTTCACTCTCATTGTCCAGGGCAGAGGTGGCCATATCCAAAAGCAGGATCCTAGGGTTCCGGATCAATGCCCGGGCAATGGCAATTCTTTGTTTCTGGCCTCCACTCATCTGTCCTCCACCCTCACCAACAAGGGTATCGAATTTCTAAGACAAAAAAAGATAATTAAAATCAGAGATATATTTTGGTACATGACGGTGAATCAGTAGATCCATTCATTCCTGCTATGTTCTCTCAGACTTAATTTTTCCCAGCTCTAATTTCCCAGGGGGGAAAAATTTCCTCCTTTCAGAAAAAAAGAAGTTATGATCTAATCAATATTTTGGAGCATGGTATGAGGTAAAAAAAATTGATTCACATTTTTATTATGAAGCTCTCCAGGTTATACAAACATATACTTATGCCAATATCAAATAAAACTCTGCAGTGAAAGGAAGAATTGATCGATGTCCTGAAAAATCACCTTAGGAGACTGACATGAATCAAATACTGGTCTTTTCTCTCTAAGTAGACAACTCAGTAAAAAACAATTTTCATAATTGTCTTACTGCTGTGAAAGAAAAAGTGATCAATTACATCATCTCTTTCATTGCGATAAAAATTAATTACACTCTAATTGGTAATATGAAATTATGTAATAATATATAATACATAATTATATGGCATATAATAATAAAGTCAGAGACATGTTTCATAGTATAGGAATAAAATCATTTAACTTTGAAGAAAAAAAAAAGTTTTTCAGGGCATATTGGAAAATGCATTCAATTTGTGGCCTATAAGACCTGAGTTCTAAGACTAGCCTTGATAATAATTAGGTGTGTGACTTTTTGACTTTACCTTAAGAACTCAAAATTTAATTATTTATTACTTTATTATTAATTATATTATTATTTATCCAATTACTCAATTAGATTAAAAATTTTTAAACCTATTTATTAAATATTTATTAAGTAACTAATACATGCAAAGCACCAGGGAAACAAAGGCATAAATAAAAGTCATTGCCTTCAAGGAGCTTACATTCTACTAGGTGAATTTATGATTTAAAAAATATCCTTGACTCTTTCAAAATTTATATTGGAATCATAACATATCCACACGAAATAATTTCTCAGATAAGTAGAGAGAACTATGAATGTAGCTATGTATTCCCATGTGGGTTTGAAGGACCACCATTAAAGTTTTGGATTTTTTTAATTTGCAGTTCCTCACACTCAGTATTTCATCTTCCAGTTCCATGTCTTTTCACTGGCTGACTCTCATACCTGTAATGCTCTCCAACCTTGCCTCAGCCTTCTGCTTCCCTACCTTCTTCAAGTTTTTGCTAAAATCTCATTATTTTTATAAGAGAACTTGCCCAGTTCCCCTTGATATTATTGCCTTCTCTCTTTATCCATACATATTATCTGTGAGCTCCTTGAGGGTATGGACAGCTTTTGCCTTTCTTTGTATTCTAGGATTTAGTACATTTCTTAGAACATCATAAATGCTTAATAAGTGTGTATTGATTTGACTTGTTGATTTTCATTAACAATTTTATTTCATGTTATTACTTATTCTTTAGTGTTTTTGGTAATTTATCTTCAGATGTAGACAGGCATTCTATGCTGAAATGGAAAGAAAAATGATAACTATTCATTAATTTTAGACGAAGTTCATGTGAGGTAGAAAGTACCAGTGGCAAATTCATGATAAAGTTGTAGATGTTGGCTTCTTTGGCAGCTTTGATGATATCTTCCATGGTTGCATCTTCTCTGCCATAACGAATGTTCTCTGCAATTGTGGTGGAGAACAGTACTGGCTCTTGTTCAACAATCCCAATATGGGATCGGAGCCACTGAATATTAAGGGAGCGAATATCATGTCCATCTAGAGTCACCTGCAAAATATAAAAACAGTCACTATTAAGATTTCCTTCAGTGATGTGTGTCTGAACACTTTATCACAACCTCTCAGAAATACACAAAGCGACTCAATGATCTCTGATGAAAACACTTTTTAAATTGTAAAGCACTTTCCAATTGTCTATGTTCATACACAGTGTAAAAACCTCTTGGTAGGTATTGAGTTCTTCCTCACTGGAGGTCTTCAAGGGGAGGCTAGATGACCACAGTTGAGTACACTGTAGAGAAAAATCAAGCATCAAGCAGAGATTGGATTAGATGATCTCTAAATTCCCTTATAATCAAATTATTCTCAGATTCAATATGAGTTTGTCACTAAGATGTCTTCACTTTCAATTTAAAAAATAGTAAGTACCTGCCAAGTACAGAATAGTTTGTTTCAAAACATGGACAGGTTATTAACCGTCTATTTCAATGTATTTATTCTAGTGTTGGATACATTTCTTTGTGTTTTTTTTTTTTCATCAGAGCAAAATAATCTAACTTTGCTCTGTCAGAGTAAGTAAAATGGCTGTAAATCATGACAATCACTAAAGAATTTCAAGAAATAAAAAGTATTTAAAATAAATGTCACACAGAGGACAATGCAGAAGGCGACATTGGGTGTAAACCAGTAATGACATTTAAAAAAATAAGGAACTTTGCAAAGTTAGAGTAAAGCATATCAACAGCAAAATGTTAAGACTAAAATAAATTGTCTTAGTCACATTGTGATGAATAACAAAGAGATAGCCCAAGTGCTCCACTAGTATTTTTATAATATCAAAGGAATGTGAAGAAAACCTCTAACACTTTAGACCAATACACTGTGTTGAACTTATGGGAAGATGAGAGGAGAGACATATGACAGGGACAGGGATGGATGAGTTGAGATCTTCTTGTTGGGAAGGAATAATCACATTGGTGACAACATAGATACACTTGAAGAACAAGGGATTTTGATTGCCTATTATCCTTAAACTAAAACTCCTGTTGTTCATTCTTTGTTTTCATAAAGGATTAATGACATCACAGGTGATATCTTGACTTGTATAAACTGGGTTTAAGTGAATCAGAGTTACATAAATCATTTGCATCATTTTTCTTCCAGAATCATGGATAAAAGTCAAGACAACTGGTGATGGCTCAGTACAAAATGGACGACCTTCGGGTCTTTGATGTCTGAGTTCAAAGTATTCCACAGCTTCATATGTCATCCTCATAGTCATTGGAACAAATTATTCCCATCCATCCAATACACCAAGGAAAGTTTTGACACTTTGTGGGGAGACATCTCCCTAACTCATCTGTGCGCTTGAGGACTTTCAGCTACTCTCAAACTGGTTGATCCATCATCTGAGATGGTATTTCTGGGGTAGGGCCACTATGTATACCACTGTTAATTGAAGCCACAGGTGAGACTTGGGTGACAGATGTATGGTGGATAAGCAGCCCTCAAAAGGAGTTGGCAGGTCTCACATCAGTTGCTCTCTTCTTATTTTCCAATATGTTCATCACAATGCATCTGCTCAAAGAAGGCTTCTTCAATTTCTCTTTTTTAAATTTTTTTTTAATTTAAAAAAATTATTAAAGCTTTTTATTTACAAAACATATGCATAGGTAATTTTTCAACATTGATCCTTGCAAAACCTTCTGTTCCAAATTTTCCCCTCCTTCCCCCCCACCATCTAGGGGGAGAGTCCTTAGATGGCAGGTAGTCCAATACATGTTAAATATGTTAAAATATATGTTAAATCCAATATATGTACACATATTTATACAGTTATCTTGCTAAACAAGAAAAACCAGATCAAGAAGAAAGAAAACAAAATGCAAGCAAATAATAACAGAAAGAGTGAAAATGCTATGTTGTGGTCCACACTCAGTTCCCATAGTCCTCTCTCTGGGTGTAGATGGCTTTCTTCATCATTGAATAATTGGAGCTGTTTTGAATCATCTCATTGTTGAAGACAGCCATGTCCATCAGAATTGATCATCATATAGTCTTGTTGCCATGTATAATGAATTCCTGGTTCTGCTCATTTCACTTAACATCAGTTCATGCAAGTCTCTCCAGGCCTCTCTGAAATCATTCTGCTGGTTGTTTCTTATAGAACAATTATATTCCATAACATTCATATACCATAATTTATTTAGCCATTCTCCAATTAATGGGCATCCATTCCAGTTTCTTGCCACTACAAAAAGGGCTGCCACAAACATTCTTGCACATGTGGGGCCCTTTCCTTCCTTTATGATTTCTTTGGGATATAGGCCCAATAGAAACACTGCTGGGTCAAAGAGTATGCACAGTTTAATAACTTTTTGAGCATAGTTCCAGATTGCTCTCCAGAATGGATGAATCCATTCACAGTACCACCAACAATGTATCAGTGTCCCAGTTTTCCCACATCCCCTCCAACATTCATCATTATCTTTTCCTTTCATCTTAGCCAATCTGACAGGTGTGTAGTGGTACCTCAGAGTTGTCTTAATTTGCATTTCTCTGATCAATAGTGATTTGGAGCACCTTTTCATGTGACTAGAAATAGTTTCAATTTCTTCATCTGAAAATTGTCTGTTCATATCTTTTGACTATTTATCAATTGGAGAATGGCTTGAATACTTATATATTTGAGTCAATTCTCTATACATTTTAGAAATGAGGACTTTATCAGAACCTTTGAATATAAAAATGTTTTCCCAGTTTATTGCTTCCCTTCTAGTCTTGTCTGCATTAGTTTTATTTGTACAAAAACTTTTTAACTTAATAAAGTCAAAATTATCTATTTTGTGATCAATAATGATCTCTAGTTCTTCTTTGGTCACAAATTCCTTCCTCCTCCACAGATCTATGAGGTAAACTGTCCTCTGTTCTTCTAATTTGTTTATAATATCATTCTTTATGTCTAGATCATGAACTTATTTCGACCTTATCTTGGTATACAGTGTTAGATGTGGGATAATGCCTAGACTCTTGATATTTTCAAAATATCAGGGGAGGACTGGAACATTCTCTGTTATTCATTGCCATTGCTATCTGGCCAGAACAACTTGATTTATAGTCTTATATTTTCCTGTTGACAGGCTTACTTTAGTTCTTCAAAATTCCTGATTTTTTTATATGTTGCTACTGGTTCACACCCAATGCCCGTGGAGGGCATTGATAAGTAATCAAAATGCAAATGTCAAAAATCATCATCTTTACAAGTAAATATCACCATATTGGGGCACGAATTCCATAGTAAATTTTACTTTTTGATAGTGCATACAAAGACACCTTGCTATTGTTAACCAATGTAATTTGAAAATGGGGCAGCAATCTGTAAAAATGGTACCCACTTTATGTCCTGTAAACTTTGGGTGCTATTCAGATAAAAGGAATAAGAGCCATGAAAAGTATATGAGAGAGACATCATGTCTGTGAAAAATGAGAAGTCACTTTTGTGGCTGACTTCCTTTCTATTTGTCAAAATAATGCAGTTCTCCAGAGTGTGACAGCACAAGGAATTTCACAGAAGCCATCAATAAAATGTGTTCCAATGTGCTTGTCACCGAGAATCAAGCAGACTGCGCCTGCCAACATGACTTTCTGCTTCCAGCTAGGCTTTCAGCCAGTGAGGCTGGAGACTGCCAGAGCAGGGTCTCGAATTCATGCCAAATGAGGATCAGTTGAATGGACTGGAGAAAGTAAGGCTGGAGCAAAGAAGCCTGAGAGACAGACATGATAGTTATTATCTAGACTTTTGAAAGGCAGGCATGGGAAGAGAGATTAGACTTCTTTTGCTTAGCCCCAGACTATCAAATTAGGAGCAATCTGGACTGGCAAAGAGGCCAACTTAAGCTTGATATAAAGGGAACTTTGGGGCATTATTCTAGTTCTCCAAAAAGGGAATAAGCTATCTAGATTCTTGTTCAGTTGTGATCTGGATTAAATGTCCACAGAGTCTATTTAACTGTGAAAATATATGGTTCTATAATTCTGTGGCACATTTAAAGCTAAATTTGGGGTATTGTATAAACTTTGGTGGAAAAATACTTATTACCAATAATTAAGAATCATCCCCAATCTGTAACTGAACCTTTCTTTTAGAATCTATATAAATTTTTGTTGTTCAGTCATATCTGACTCTTTGTAACCCTATTTTGGGCTTTTCTTGGCAAAGATAGTGGGAGGATTTATCATTTTCTATTCCAGCTCATTTTATAAATGAAGCAAAAAAGGAGAAGTGATTTGCTCAGTGTCACACAGCTAGGAAGTGTTTATTGAACTCAGAGCTTCCTGATTCCAGGCCAGGTACTTTACCAACTGTACTTCCTAGTTACCCTATATAAAATTAATCATAGGCATTTTGGGAGTCCCTGGACCTGTGATTTATTTCACTGATGTTGAGAACCTGTCCTCTAAGCAATGAAGATCATAACTGCATTTTATAACCTTAGAGATTTGCATAGGCTACTGCAAACTTAAAGACTTGCCTAGAGTTACATAACCAGTGGGAAAACTTGGATCCAAGTCTTCCTGAGTGAAAAGCCAGCTCTCTATCTGCTATTTTGTGCTGTGTCTAAGTTTTAATGTTCCTGTCGAGTACATTTTGAGCATCTATCTGTAACTTAGGTAAACAATGTAAGCAAAAACAAACAAGAGGCTGACAAGAAAATGTGAAAAGAAGCTCAGGTTCAGAATGAAGAGTTAAAAGTATCCAGCCTTGTTTACACAGATAACTGGATTGGGTCATTTTGACTGAACTAACCATAAAATAAATTTGTATACAATCCAAACATTTATTCAAACAGATTGTTCCAATTCAGCCAGTGTAGTCAAAATGCTTGAATCAGGAGTGAGTGTAGACAAAGTTCCAGTGTAGACTAAAACTATTGTGGTCAAAACATTCAAATTTTGACATACACAGAAGGGATTTCCTAAAGAAACTCACCATGCCTTCACTGGGATCATAGAATCTCTGAATCAGTTGTATTGCTGTGCTTTTCCCAGCTCCACTGGCTCCTACAAAAGCTGTTGTCTCTCCAGATTTTATTACCATACTAAGGTTATCTAAAATCTGAAAAAAAAAAAAAAGATGTTTGTTGTAAATATCACACAAAGATGTAGGATAAAGAAAGGGATACCTTAGTCAACTTATTCATAGGCATACAAACACATACATGCACCCACACATACACATACACACACACTTATTGACATTGGATTGTGCCAGTATTCACATTTGGATTTAATCCAATTGCTTATTTAACTGATGGCTGCTATTAGTACATAAAAAATATTAGTTTAGATCAGTAGAGTATTATGCGATTATTGTTGATATTTGTAATTAATTTTTTAAAAAAGGAATTATGTTTTACCAAAACTTCAAAAAATGCCAGAGTTTTTTAAAGCAAACAAAATATTAAGAAGATAAATTGTCATAGAAAAAGCATCTCCTAATTTGTGGGTCATTAGCAGATATTAGGGAATTTGTATACTTTATGTTTTAAAATTAGATTTTAGTTAGTGTCTAGATTGAAGTACAACAATCATAATTACATTTATGTTAAGCCAATCATTCAGATTTAGGAGAGAAAATTAAACAAAAAATATTATTGACGAGAGTCTTCAGTAAGTGAAAATATTTGGAGATTTTAAAATATGCTTAAATTTTATCAATATTTCTTAATATACCAGATAAATGCCAGATAGATAATCCTAATCCTACCTAATATATATATATATATATGTTTGTGTGTATACACACATATACATATATGTACACATACATAGATGCATGAATATGTATATATATGCTCATGTAGTAATAGTTTCAGTCAAAGAAGATCTTGTTTAATAATATTAGGAATAAGCCTTGGAAAGAGAAGTCTACAAAGAAATATAATTATTGAATTTTCATTCCAAAGCATTCATTGACAAATCACAGTGAATTTGCTCTTTCATCACAAATATCTAAAAATTTATTATTATTTATTTATATGTGCTTACATTTACCCACAAGATTAAAACAAATCTTTTAGATTTTTGTGTGATCAATTCTAAGAATATCATGTAAATTATACATTCTGATAGCAGCTGTTTATATTTCTATGTGGTCCATACTATCTAAAACCATGTCTGTATTGGTAGCTATATCTATTGTGATAATTTTCTTTTTCATGTTCCTTAACACATAGCCCAATATTTTACATATAGTAAGTGCTAAATGCATGTTTGCCTGCCAGGCCATGCCAATGAAGGAGAATTCAATACAAGGCAAAGAGAAGAAATACAGCTTAATTCTTCTAGTAATGAAGAAGGACAAGGTTTAGCTAATATGGCTTGAAAGGATCTTGATTTCTTTGAAGAGTCGTTGTCTTGAAGACTTATTGTGTAAGATCAGGGAAACTCTCATTAAAGGGTGCTGGACCATCCCTAAATTTGTTTTATAGCAGCGTCCTAGAGGCAGCAGATGCATCTTTTTGCCCCATCACACACCCAACAACTCGATATAATGGCCTTTTCCTGGAATCCCAGGGAGCTGAGAGATGAAGCTTTTCTCTCAACACTGTATATCTCACTTGGTAACATGCCAATAGAATGACATGACCTGCGTGACTAGTTTTAGCAACATCCTTGTGGACTTGACTGATCCCAAAGGACTGACACTGAGTGTTCCACCAAGGCATGTGCATAAAATGGAGAACATAGAAGAATGTGGTAATGAGTAACCAGAGGGAGCAATTACACAATCCTTAAGATCATTTCCAGAAAGTTGCCAACAAATCACCTTACTCCCAAACTTCAAGAGAAACAACCTTATTGTGGGATTTTGTAAATTATTAATCAAACAAGAAGAATGTCATATGTTAATTAATAATATTTGTCATCAAAGGATAATTACCTTGACCTCAGGCCTGGAAGGATAATGGAAGGTCACATTGTGAAATTGAATTTCACCCCTCAGTCTATCCAGCTTGTAACCATCTTCTGACAAACAATCAATAATTGGATTCTGAAGCAGAATGGACAAGGTTAAATGATCAAAAAGTAGGAACTTCAGTATTTATCCTAACTCTCCAACTGACTGGATTTGCCATTTGAAAAAAAAAAAAAATCCCCTGTCCAGTGGTCCTTCAAACCTCCTCAACTAACTTTGGGTCTAAGTTCATTTCTGGTTTTGCCTCGGGCAAAGTCTACTTGGATGGCCCTATCCACCAAAGAGGGAGCTTTACCAGGTTCCTTCCTCTAGAAGCACACAAGCTAGATAACCTATCAACTCCTTTCATTTTAATTTCTTGATATTTCCTGATATAGTGTAGCAGAAAACTACTAGAGTCGATGTGTATATATTGAAGCATACTTTATTTACTTTCTTATTTTTCTTTGCTTTCTTTTCTTTTATAATACAGCTAATCTGAAAATATGTTTTGCATGACTTCATACATATAATGGGTATCACATTGTTTGCTTTTTCAGTGGATGGGGGAGAGACTGGAGGAATGGAAAGAATTTGGAATTGAAAAAATTTTAAATGAATGTTAAAAATAAGATTAATATTTTTTAAAAAAGAAAGAAAAATATTGGAATTCTCTTTTTGAAACAAACTGAACTCCACTGTCCTTAACTAAGCATTGATGAGGGTCAGTAGAGAAGAGTCTCCGGTTTCATTCAATCTTACTTTGCCATGAAGATGGCAATACAAGATGGCATAGTAGACAAAATGATGGTTTAATACCAGGAAGACCTAAGTTTGAATTCTGCCTTAGACATTAACTTTGTGACCCTTACTGAGCAAATCATTTGTGAGTCACAAATAAGATAATATCTCATTCCTTGTCTCCTGATTATTACTCTATTGCCTACAAACATACTGATATCTCCCTATTCATTAAAAAAAAAAAACTAACAACCTCAAAATGCCTCACTTGATTCCTGCTAGCTCTATGTCTCATATCTCTTGCCTTTTTTGTGGCTGTGCTCCTTGAGAAGGTCATGCTTCTATGCTTCCACTTCCTCTCCTTCTACTCACTCTCTTCTTACTCTCTGCAGTCTGGCTTCCAACCTCAACATTGAATTAAAATTTTCCCCTCCAAAGCTACCAAAGATCTCTTAATTACTAAGTATTTATATTTTTGTTATTTTATATAATTTATACCATATGACGTTTTCTCAATTCTCACCAGTATGATCTCTCTGCAGTCTTTGATGGTGTTAATCACCTACTTTACTCTGCTCTCATTCTGATATGTCTGATCATTTCCTAATCTTTGCTGGATTTTCACTCAGGTTGCTTCTGCTAACAGTAGCTAACTTCAAAGGCATTGTCCTAAGTGTACATCTGTTCTTCCTAAATATCATTTCACTTAGTGATCTCATCAGCTCCCAGAAATTCAATTATCATTTCTATGCAGATGATTCCTGGATCTACTTATTCACCCCTAACCTCTTTCCTGACTTCCAGTCTCAGTCTCCAGCTGCCTATTGGCCACATCAAGATGGATGTGTCATAGACATCTTAAATTCAATATGTCCCAAACTGTACAAGGTTTGAAGGATATAAAGACAGAGGGATACAATCTCTGCCCTATCTCTGTCTCCTGGCTTCTTTTAAGTTCCAACTAAAATCTCATCTCTATAAGAAGCATTTTCCCTCTATTGATTATTTCCAATTTACCTAAAATATATATTTCATTTGTATATAATTATTTGTATGTGGTCTTCCCCATTATACTGTGAATTCTTTGAAAACAGAGTTGGGTTTTTTTTTGCAAAAATGATATTTCCTTTATTAACTGCTATAATAATAACCAGTGTATTCAATCTAATTATTTTTTTTTTACATTGACCTTTGCAAAAACTTTTTTCCCAAGCTTTTCCCCTCCTTCCCCCCACCCCTTACCCCTAGATGACAGGTAATCTAATACATGCTAAATGGGATAAATTATATGACAAATACAATACATGTATACATATCTATACAGTTATCTTACTGCACAAGAAACATAAGATCTAGAAAGAGAAGAAGAAAAAAACAACCTAAGAAGGAAAACAAAATGCATGGAAATATTCATAGAAAGCGTTAAAATGCTGTGTTGTGGTTCACACTCAGTTCCCACAGGCCTCTCTCTGTATGTTTATGACTATCTTCATCACTGAACAATAGGAACTGGTTTGAATCACATCATTGTTGAAGAGAACCATGTCCATCAAAATTGATCATCATATAGTCTTGTTGCTGTTTATAATGTTCTCCTGGTTCTGCTGATTTCACTCAGCATCAGTTCATGCAAGTCTCTCCAGGCCTCTCTGAAATCCTCCTGTTGGTCGTTTCTTACAGAACAATAATATTCCATAACATTCATATACCATAATTTATTCAGCCATTCTCCAATTGATAGGCATCCTTTCAATTTCCAGTTTCTTGCCACTACAAAAAGGGCTGCCACAAACATTTTTGCACATGTGGGTCCCTTTCCCTCCTTTAAAATCTCTTTGGGATATAGGCCCAGTAGAAACACTGCTGGGTCAAATGGTATGCACAGTTTGATAACTTTTTGAGCATAGTTCCAAATTGCTCTCCAGAATGGTTGGATCCGTTCACAGTTCCACCAACAATGTATCAGTGTCCCAGTTTTCCCACATCCCCTCCAACAGTTATCATTATCATTTCCTGTCATTTTAGCCAATCTGACAGGTGTGTAGTGGTATCTCAGAGTGGTCTTAATTTGCATTTCTCTGATCAATAGTGACTTGGAGCACCTTTTCATGTGACCAGAAATAGTTTCAATTTCTTGGTCTGAAAATTGCCTGTTCATATCTTTTGACCATTTATCCATTGGAGAATGGCTTGAATTCTTATATATTTGAGTCAATTCTCTATACATTTTAGAAATGAGGCCTTTATCAGAACCTTTGGATGTAAAAATATTTTCCCAGTTTACTGCTACCCTTCTCATCTTGTCTGCATTCATTTTGTTTGTACAAAAACTTTTTAACTTGATATAGTCAAACTTATGTATTTTGTGATTAATGATGACCTCTAGTTCTTCTTTGGTCACAAATTCCTTCCCCCTCCACAGGTCTGAGAGGTAAACCATCCTACATTGTTCTAATTTGTTTATAATATCATTCTTTATGCCTAGATCATGAATCCATTTTGACCTTATCTTGGTACATGGTGTTAGGTGTGGGTCAATGCCTAATTTCTTCCATACTAGTTTCCAATAATCCCAGCAGTTTTTGTCAAATAGTGAGTTTTTATCCCCAAAACTGGGGTCTTTGGGTTTATCAAACACTAGATTACTATTGTCATTGAGTATTTTGTCCTGTGAACCTAACCTATTCCACTGATCCACTACTCTATTTCTTAGCCAGTACCAAATGGTTTTGGTGACCACTGCTTTATAATATAGTTTTAGATCTGGTACAGCTAGGCCACCCAGAATTGGTTTTGTTACCTTTATTTAATTATTTTATTTGTGTGCCCAGCATTTAGCACAGTGCCCAGAACATAAGAGATATTTGATAAATGTTTATTGACTGACTGGCACTAGCTATATTGACATAGGTAAGTCGCATAAACTCTCCTGGCCTCAGTTTCTCTGCTTGTAAAAAGGAGATGATAATATGTCTCAGGCTCAAATTAGATAAAATATAAAGCACTTTACCAACATTAAGAGGGTTATAATTTTGGTTGCTATTGTATTTCTTTTAAAATTGTAAGTTAGTTAATACATACCCGGTCTATTGTCTCAAAGATATTGGCAGCTGCAGCTCGCCCTGTGGCAAAAACTTCCAGGCAAGGTGATGCTTGACCAAGGTTTAAAGCTCCTACCAAGACTCCAAAGAAAACCTGATATGTGAAAGATAAATTACAATAATTACCCATCAATTTATATATATATAATATTGGACTTTCTATACGTTTGAAAAATCTTCAAGATCATCCAGATGATTACTAAAGATTATAAGATTGCTGATGATATCCCACCCTGACAGTCTGAAAAATGTATGCTAAGATCTAGGAAACTATAAGAACATATTCTGGTTTTCCTCTAAAATTTCACAGGTACCTTTCATACCGTTTTTGCAAAATAGGTCTCATAATGTTGCCTTTGTCAGAGGTCATATGGGATTAACAAGGCAGGGACATTGTTCTCTAGAATGTTGGAGTGCTAATTTGGCTAATAACATGAATGATTTATAAAATATGATGCTTGTGAAAGATTTGGTCTTTAATACAAAGGCAGTTTACAAGGAGAAGAATAAAATCAATTTAGTTAAATTCAACATTAATTCTAATAATCTAGCATCATCTCTGGAGATTTTTATACTCATTCTCCTACTATATCAACCCTCCTCCCAAAAAAAGTTACTAAGATTTAGAATATATTTTAAAATTCAACAGGTATTTATTTTTTCCTTTTAAAAATTATTGACGTGTTGTGTTTTTACATTGAAAACATTTTTTTATAATTTCTATTTCATTAATACAGTGGTCTCAACTGAAAATTCATGCAATATTCCACATCTGTGGCAGTTTCTCTATTTTAAAATTTTTTTAATTAATAAAAATCTATTTCTTTCCCTCCTATCCCCCACTCCACTAAAAAAAGAAAAAGTTATTTGTAACATATATTCCTCATACAATAAAACAATTCTCTCATTTGCTATATGTAAATACATGTGTATTTATATATGTATATATATACATATACATATATATCTACATGTTTATGTGTATACATATATATGTTTATATATACATATATATGTGTAAATACATGGCTCATTCTCTGTCAAAAGGTGATTAACATAGTTAATTATTGGATGTCTGGAATCACTACTAATCATTGCATTGATAATAGTTCTTATACTTTTTAAAAAAAGATATTTCCACATTTATCATGCTGCACAAGAAAAATCAGATCAAAAAAGGAAAAAATGAGAAACAAAACAAAAAGCAAGAAAGTAAACAAAAAAAGGTGAAAAAAAACTATGTTGTGATCCACATTCAATCCTCACAGTCCTCTTTCTGGGTTCAGATGCTCTCTCATCATGTCTATTGGAATTTGCCTGAATCACCTCAATGTTATAAAGAGCTACATCCATCAGAATTGATTATCACATAATTTTCTTGTTACTGGGTAGAAGGTTATCTTAGTTCTACTTACTTCATTTAGCATCAGTTCATGTCTCCAAGACTTTCTGAAATCATCCTGCTAACCATTTCTTGTAGAACAATAACATTCCATAAAATTCATATACCATAACTTATTCAGCCATTCCTCAACTCATGGGCATCTACTGATTTCCCAGGTCTTTGTCACTACAAAAAAGGCTGCTAAAAACATTTTTGTACATGTAGGTCCTTTTCCCTTTTTTACAATCTCTTTGGGATAAAGGCCCAGTAGAGATGCTGCAGGATCAAAGGGTATGCACAGTTTGATAGTCCTTTGGGCACAGCTCCAAATTGCTCTCCAGAATAATTGGATCCGTTCACAGTTCCACCAACAATGTATTAATGTCCCTGTTTTTTCACATCCCCTCCAACATTCATCATTATCTTATCCTGTCATCTTAGCCAATCTTAGAGGTGTATAGTGGTACCTCAGAGTTGTCTTAATTTTAATTCCCATTTGATCAATAATGATTTAGACTAGACTAGACATGACTAGAAATGGTTTTACTTTCTGCATCTGATAATTGTCCATTCATATTCTCTGGCCATTTATCAATTAGAGAATGGCTTGTATTCTTATAAATTTGAGTCAATTCTCTATATTTTAGAAATAAGACCTTTATCAGAACCCTTGAATATAAAGATTCTTTTCTAAGTTTTCTGCTTCCTTTCTAATCTTGTCTGCATTGGTTTTGTTTGTACAATATTTTTTTAAAATTTAATGTAATCAAAATTATCCCTTTTGCATTTCATACTGTATTCTAGTTCTTCTTTGCCATAAATTCCTTCCTTCTCCATAGATCTGAGAGGTAGACTATCCTTTGCTCTTCTAATTTGCTTATATGATCACTCTTTATATCTAAAACATGTATCCATTTCAATCTTATCTTGGTATAGGGTATTAGGTGTCAGTCAGTGCCTAGTTTCTGCCTTACTATTTTCCAATTTTCCCAGCAATTTTTTTCACATAATAACTTCTTATCTCATAATAACTTCTTATCTCAGAAGTTGGGGTGTTTGGGTTTACCAAAGTTCTTATACTTTAAAAGTTATTTATCTTTACAGTGTTGTTCTTACTGTATGCATTGTTCTCCTGGTTTGCTCATTTTATTCATCAGTTTATCAAAGTCTTCAAAACCATATTTTATAGCATATATTGTCCTTCCTGTCCTGATTACTTCACTTGGCACCTATTCATATAAGTATTTCTCTGTCTCTGAAATATACATTTGTGTGTGTTTTTATAGTACAATAGTATTCCATCACATTCATCTACCACAAATTATTTGTCTATTTTTCAAATGATAGCCATCCCTTTGATTTCTAGTTTCTGCCACCACCAAAAAAGCTGCTCTAAGTATTTTGTTTATATACAACCTCCCCCCACACACTTTTTTTAAAATCTCTTTTGGGTATGGGGCTAGCAGTAGCATTTCAATTTATTAAAGGATTTCTGTATGCAATGGAACTAAACTAAACATTAGGGTATAAGAAAAAGCAACATAGTTTCAGTCCTTAGGGAATTTGTACACCATTGGGGAAAATTATATGTGCAATGTGCTTATGAATATATTATCTTATTTAATTCTCACAAAACTCTCACTAACCTAGGTGCCATCATCAGATAACCAAAATGGAATCTTATAGAAATGTTTCATCTTTGGCCATAAATTGAATATTAGAAACGAGATTTAAATCTTGGTCTGCCCAACTCAAAACTCTGTGCTATTTCACCAAAAAAGCATGGTACAAATTAGATTATGATTGGGAAAAAGACACTACCTTTGGAAAATTTGAATAATCTAAGAGCACTCACATTTGGAAGGTTCTTTATAAATAATCTAATCAGTCTCCTTCATTTTACCAGTGAGGAAAACAGGGACAAAACAAATTAAGTGGTTTGTTTCAAGTTATTGAGGTAATTAATCACAAGACTAGAATATGAATTCTGTTCTGTGACTACAAATCTATACCACTTTCCACTCTGCCATACTGTTTCTCTGGGGGACTTCAGCACCTAAACTTATCATAGAAGAAGGAGAAGAATTTCAATAAGCAAAGATAGGAAAAGGTGTTCTAGAAAAAGAGACAATTTGCATAAATACATAGAGGTAGAATGTAGAAAGGTATGGCAATTTGATTACAATATAGAATGTATGAAGGAGAATAAGGTAAAACAAACTTAGTCTGAGGAAAGACAACAAAGAAAACCAGGTTGAGGAATCTCTTCGTTATCTCATAAAAAGGAGGGATTCTTATCCTTTTGTGCCATGGATTCTTTTGATAATCTGCACCCTTTCTCAGAATAATGCTTTTAAATTCACAAAATAAATTTTTAGAAAACCACAGAATTATAAAGAAAATCTATTATATTGAAACATAATTAAAATCAATGTGGGGGCAGAGCCAAGATGGCAGAGAGGAGACGCACCTTTATCTGAGCTCTCCCTGATGTCCCTCAGATCAAACCAAATTTATCCTCTGAACTGGTTTTGGTGTGACAAAACCCACAAATATTTGGAGTGTAACAAATTTACAGCAGAAGATATTTTGAAAGAACTTAAGAAAAAGTCTGTTTCAGTTGGCATGGAGGAAGGAACTGGACTTAAGCAGTGTGAGCCCCGCATGCTGGGGAAATATAATGGAAAGAATCTACAGCAGTGTTGGCTACTCTTTCCTGGTTATAAACCAGTAAATCAGCAGATTAGCTGTAAAACATCCAATACAAATGCAAAAGGCAAATAGTGAGCCCTTAAACCTAGAAAAAGCAGGACCAGTCCACTCCCACCCAGCACTGGAAGTTAGTCAGCACTGACCCAGAGCAGCCACTGTTGCTTTTAGAGGAAGCTTAGGCAATCTCCTCTTTGCCCTACAGACCTAAAAAAAAAAAAAAAAAAAAAAAAAAGTAAGAAGAACTCTGACCATAGATAGTTTTTATAGAGAAATAGAAGAACAGATTTCAAACCCTCAGGACACTAAGAGCAGATCATCTCCAGATAAAGCCCAAGGGGTAATATGAGTTGGTTCCCATCTCACAAAGCTCTCTTGGAAGCATTCAAAAAAGATTTTATAAGAGAGTTAGAAGAAAAATCAGGAAAGGAAATAAACTTTGAAAGAGGGTTTGGAAAAGGAAACAGAAATTAAATGAAAAAAACTCCTTAAAAACACCAGAGAGTATAGGAATAAATGGAGTTTTCCTTAAAATGATTAATAGCATCTATTTAAAACCATCAGCAAGCACCATATGTAACGAGGATAAATTAGAACCATCCCAATAAGATTAGAGGTGAAACAAGGTTGCCCACTATCACCATTACTATTCAATATTGTATTAGAAATGCTGGTTTTGGCAATAAGAGAAGGAAAAGAGATTAAGGGAATTAGAACAGATAAGGAGGAAACCAAATTATCACTCTTTGTAGATGATATGATGATATACTTAGAGAATCCTATAGAATCAACTAAAAAACTACTAGAAACGTTGCCCAACGTTAGCAAAGTTACAGCACATAAATCATCAGGATTTTTATATATTACCAGCAAAGTCCAGCAGCGAGATACAAAGAGAAATTCCATTTAAAATGACTATAAATAAAATATTTGGAACTCTACCTCCCAAGGTAAAATCAAGAACTATATGAACACAATTACAAAACACTCTCCACACAAAAAAATGTCAAATCTAATCTCTTGGGAACATATCAAGTGCACATGGGTAGGCCGAGCTAATATAATAAAAATGACAATACTACCTAAATTAATATACTTATTCAGTATCACAGCAATCAAACTCCCAAGAAATGACTTCATAGAGCTAGAAAAAATGATAACAAATTCATCTGGAAGAACAAAAGATCAAGAATTTCAAGGGAATTAATGAAACAAAATGCAAATGAATGCGGCCTAACTGTACCAGACTTAAAACTATATTATAAAGCAGCAGTCATAAAAACCATTTGTTAGTGGCTAAAGAATAGAATAGTTGATCAACTCACAGGATAAAATAGTCGATGACTACAGTAATCTAGTGTTTAACAAACCCAAAGACCCCAGATTTGGGGATAAGAACTCACTATTTGACAAAAACTACTAGGAAAATTGTAAATTAGTATGGCAGAAACTAGGCATTGACCTACATCTAACACCCTACACCAAGTTAAGATTGAAATGGTTCCATGATTTAGACGTAAAGAGTGATATTATAAGCAAATTAGAATAACAAAAAAGTTTACCTCTCAGATCTGTGGAGAAGAAAGAAATCTATGGCCAAAGAAGAACTCGAGTACATTATTAAAGGCAAAATGGATAATTTTGATTATATTAAGTTAATAAGCTTTTGTACAAACAAGACCAATGCAGACGAAATTAGAAGGGAAGCAATAAATTTGGGAAAATTTTACATTCAAGGGTTCTGATAAAAGCCTCATTTCTAAAATATATAGAGAATTGACTCAAATTTATAAGAATTCAAGCCACTCTCCAATCAATAAATGGTCAAAGAATATGAACAGACAATTTGCAGGTGATGAAATTAAAAACAAAACAAAACAAATTTTAAAAAAGCATTTCTAGTCATATGAAAAGGTACTCTAAATCATTATTGATCAGAGAAATGCAAATTAAGACAACTCTTAAGTACCACTACACACCTCTCAGATTGGCTAAAATGACAGGGAAAGATAATGACGAATGTTGGAATGGAAGTGGGAAAATTGGTACACTAATACATTATTGGTGGGGTTGTAAATTGATTCAACCATTCTGGAGAGCAATTTGGAACTATGCCCAAAGGGCTATCAAACTGTGCATACTTTTTGATCTAGTAGTGTTTCTGTGGGGCTTGTATCCTAAAGAGATCATAAAGGAAGGAAAGGACCCACATGTGCAAAAATGTCTGTGGAAGCCCTTTTTGTAGGGGCAAGAAACTGGAAATTGAGTGGATGCCCATCAGTTGGAGAATGGCTGAACAAGTCATGGCATATGAATGCTATGGAATATTATTATTCTATAAGAAATTATCAGCAAGATGATTTCAGAGAGATCTAGAATATGTGTTTAATGTGGAGTGACTTACATGAACTGATGCTAAGTGAATGAGCAGAACCAAGAGATCATTGTACATGGCCAGATTATACAATGATCAGTTCTGATGGACATGAATCTCGTCAACAATGAGGTGATTCAAACCAGTTCTACTGGTCTTGTGATGAAGAAAGCTAAATGCACACACAGAGAGGACAGTGGGAATTGAATGTGGACTTCAACATAGAATTTTCATTGTTTTTGTTGTTGTTTGCTTATATTTTATTTCTAATTTTTTTTCCTTTTTGATCTGATTTTTCTTGTGCAGCATGTTATCTGTGGAAATATGTATAGAGGAATTGCACCTGTTTAACATATATTGGATCATTTGCCTCCTGGGGAAGAGAGTAGAGGAAGGGAGGGAAAAAATTAGAACATAGAGTTTTGTAGGAGTGAATGTCGAAAATTATCTATGTATATATTTTGAAAATAAAAGGCTTTAATTTAATTTTAAAAAAAGAAAAAATACAATTAAAATCAAACAGATTTTTTTAAGTTCACTGATCCCAAATTAAAATATTCTGTTCTAAGGGTTTTTGAGTATGAGAATTGCATGATGACATGTGTAGGTTAACAATATTGAAGGTAGAGGATGGATTGAAAGGAACAAGAATAAAGACAAAGAGAAATTAGGAGGTCATTATAGTAATAGTCCAGATAAGAGATGATGGGGCCATAAACTATACTAATGTCAATATGAATGAAGAATAGAGAAAGAATATGAGATATTTTGGAGGAAAAACCCAAAAAATTAACCTAGTACTTGCCACATCATTGGTGCTTGATAAATGCTTTTTTAATCCATTGAAGGTCTGGCAACTAATTAGATGTGGAGTTGGCAGAGGAAAGCATCAAAATGACTCCAAGATTTCAGGGTAATTAGAAGACAAGTGCATCCCTCAAAAGAAATAAGGAATTAGGAAAGTAGCAAAGGCTATTGGGGGTTATTATGATAAACTCAGCTTTGGCCATATTGAGTTTGAGGTGTCAGTATGTAGAGAAGTGTTCAGCAAGAAACTGAGGAGTTAAAACTGAATATGGAGAGCCATATAGCCTCTTACATAGTAGTGATCATTGAACCTGCAAGAACAAATGAAATCACCAAGGGAGATATGATAGAGAGGAGAGAGTCTCAGAGATGGGGAGAAGATGTTGAACCATGGAAGGAGACTAAGAAAGAACAGAGAGGAGAACCAGGAAGCCAAGAGAAGAGAAATTATCCAGGAATAAATAATGTATAATCTGAAAATTTCAGACAATTCTAAGATAATTACTGGAGAAAAAAACATGGATTTGTCAATTAAGATTTTAGTGACTTTTGAAGGAGAATTTTGATAGTTAGAAGTCAGATTTCCAGGGTTTGAGGTATGAATAGGTGGAGTGGTAGGAGATGTCATTTTAAAATACCCTTTCTGAAAGCTCAAGAGTGAAGAAGAGAGATATATGATGACAGCTTGAGGTGGAGGTAGATTCAAGGCCAGCTGCTTTTTTTTAAAAAAGATAAGAGTGACTGCAGTGTGTATTGACTAGATTAAGGAAACTATCTAGACATGGGAATAGTGACTAATCTATGACTTCAGTTCTTACTCAGGCTTTGTCCCTTTTCATTCAAGTGTAGCCCAGGCTACATAGTCAGGTATTACTAGGGAGGAGTGACATTAGAAACCTAAGTATTCTGGTGATTTATGTTTGCACAAATGGTATATCCAGAAGGAACGTAGCAAGCATTTTTAAAGATTATGTAGACATGGCAAGGAGAAGAAGGGGGAAATAACTGAAGACCTTGGTGTGTGAGAGATTGGGAAGTGTGTGGGAGATCCTGAGATCTAGAATATATATGTGTGTGTATACATCCACATACACAAAATCTATACATATATATTATATATATGTATAGATATCTTTATATATATTATATAATAAAGATATAGTTTAAGTTATATGATAGTCTTTACTTATGCTTAAAATAAAGAGATATATAATCTAGAAGGTTTTAATTTTAAATGGATTTAGAACTGACTTAATGACATACTCCAGAGAGCCATGGTTGATTAATGCCAATTTGGAGGGAAATCTCTAGTGGATTGACACAAATGTCTTTGGTTGTGTACAGTTCAATATTTTCATCAGTGACTGAAATGACATAGATGACATCCTTACAGGTTTACATATGACATGAATATTAGAGAAAGAGCTAACATTGCACATAAGAGTCTAGTGTGAGGAAACTCTCAGCACTCTAGAATGATGGTGTGATTTGAAATAGAGATAAATATTAAGTTCTACCCTTAAAATCAAATTTACAAATAGAGAATCAGGAAATCATGGCTAAACAACCATTTCTATGGGGAAAGGACTAGGGGTCTAAATGGGTTAGGGTTCTTTGAGACTAGATATTCATATCTTGTGCAGTGATCACACATGAGTCCAATCTCTCTAATGGTCAATTCCCAGATCTTTGAGCAGCTCCATTTCTAGCCTGGGTTTGACCTTCCTTGGAGGCACTCTTACTCATTCTCTAAAGCTGCTAAGTTGATACCTGACTTAACTAGTCAAGCCTAGTCCCTCTGCAGCTTGGAAGAACTCATACAGTCCAGCAGCTTCCACTTCATTAGCACCAGATGTTACAGGTGTGTGGATTAACTACCACATAATTCTTAAAAATGCTTCCCAACTGTTACAGTCTGTACCAAATGAATGTGAGGTTTTATCAGGGATTGATGTGAGGGTAAGGGGAGGAGCATGAGACACTGGGAAAATCAGAGCTGGAGGAAATACTGTAAGGGGAACTTTGATCAGCCTCCTCAGAGTAGCAGGAGGACACAGGGTTCCTAAGGGACAGATCAGAGGAGATTTCAGGAAGATAAGAGCAAAAAGGGAGATAAGGCCTGGCCAAAGACAAACTCCACTTTGCAATGCTATTTTGAGCAGATTATCCTTCCTCCAGAGACCAAGTTAGCTTTCATTTATTTTCCAAATCCTCTACTTCCTCTCTCTTTACCTACTGGTAATTCTATTCTACAAGTTACAGAGTCATTTGAGCTAAGACGTCAACATTTCTGAGACACTTAAAAGTAGGTAAGTAAAAGAAAGATAAGGAATGCAAAGCTTGGAATCTATTTAATTTAAACCAAGGAAATAGTAGTTGGATAAAAAAAGAAATGAGGTCTTCAGTTAAACAAAAGAAAAAGAAAGGAAAGGAGTTTATGACCTTAGAACCCAATAAAGAATTGTGTTTGATTCATGCTTCTAGTGAAAGAAGAAACTGGCTCACCCAGAATTACTTCAGAGGACCTGCAGAGGATCTTCAGGAGTATTAGAGAAGCTTCCTATTTCTTTCAGTTGCTTTCTCCTTCACTCCAGCAGCCCATAACATATGATGATGTAAAAGCAATAGTCATAGCATTGTGAAAAGAGCATTCAATTCAGAATCACAAGGCCTGGATTTCCAAGTACTAGTTATGTACCATTGGCTAAGTAATCATACTTCTTCAAGTTCAATGTCCTCATTAGTAAATGAAGAATTAGATGACAATAAACATGCCTTCTAGCTCCAAATCTATGATTCTCTGATAACAATTGTGAATATTATAAAGCTTTATTAATAGGTAACTTTGGTCATCATCATTATTATGGAGGGATTATCTCATTTGATCTTCACATACCTAAGGTAGTAACATAGGTGTTATGAATAACAGGTAGATACAGATTAAGTGATTTGTCCAGGGCCACACAGTTAACAAATATATGAGGCAAAATTTGCACTCAGGTCTTCCTATTTATTCTTAACATTGCTTATATCATTTTATATTTATTTTCTTCTCCCTCCCTGCAGAACAACATCACACGGTTTAAAAGGCAGCAACAGGAAGGCAGAAAAAGCTAAGTTTAAGGGGATAAAAATAAGCAATTAGAACATCAGGCACAGAAGGAGCAGGTCAACATGGGAGAGATTTCCTGTATAAAACAACATTTGTGGTACAAATAGCTACCATGTGTTTTATCTTTAGACAGAATATCAAATGGGGGGTGTCAGTTGTGGAAGGAATTGTTTATATTGTTTAAGAATCAGTGGATAAATGGTTCCTTAATATGCCCTTCAAGTGGAGAAGTTAATGATCTTATAGGTATATTATGCATTCAATTCATTACTGGAAAAATATAAATCAGAAACTTTGGATTCATATATACAATGAAACTAGTTAAAATTCTGTTCACTTTTCTGTGACAATGTGAATATAGCAAAACAATAAATCCTACACTTCCGTTCCCAACTAATCTATTTCTGGTGCAGGGCATCTTTATTTATTTTTGCCAAGAGTCTATGCATACTGAGTATTTGGAGGGAAGAGTGACATTTTATTTGATTGGACTCTATGAATTCCTTAACAAATAACTATAGTTAGGTGCAAATTAGTGCAAATAGTGACTCTCCTGACTAGGTTGCATTTATTAAAATTCACACTATTTGAATATAATTATGGAAAACAGGATCATCTATCCCAGAACAATGGAAATATGCAGTGCAAATTTGAATAGTACAACCACATTGGGAGATTCATTATTTACAATGATCAGTAGTCAACTGTACTATCTCTCCCTACTTTTTTGGAAAAATTTGCTGATGCTCCTACTTCAGAAAGGCGAACTTCAAATGTATCTGAAATGTAGTAGCTATGGAGCTTCCTATATAAGGTCAACATGGCCAATAATATATATTTACATTATCTGCTCAGTTGAAGATATTATTGGCACAATACTTAATAAGCTATTATGTTGCACAATTACACCTATTAGTATATGCTATAATGAAGCTCAACTGTATGAGCCAGTTAATTTTCAGCTGAAGACATGGCTGATTTTTCATTTTCATGGAATATTATCTTCTGGGCTGCACTCAAACGACCATTGTTTTATAGCTATAAAAACTCTGGCTAATTGCAAATCATTAAACTTTTGATCCAGTCAATTCAAGATCATTCCCCATAAAATGCAGAGGCATATCTTGGTTATGCAGATGGACAAAATTAAACACTATCAAATAAGTGATGCTTTTCTTGCTCAGAAAGTAAGGGAGTAAGTAGCAGACTTTCCTGAGAAACCAGCCCAAAATGAAATGAAATGTCACTGGACTCAAAAGTACCTGTAGAAGAGTTCCTGGTGAATATTCACCTTCATCCAGGACAAGTTTTGAGCCGTACCAGAAGGCTAATGAATAACTCATGAAAATGATGCACCACATGTATCCAGTAAATAATCCCATTATCATCCCTTTTCGAATCCCCCAGCGCTGGGCAAACACAAGATTTTTCTCATACCTATAAGGAGAGAACAAAGAAAAAGACATACTTCACAATTATTGGGAATATATGGTTGGAAAATTATTTCCTATCCCAATGTCATAGAATATATCCCCTCCAGCCCACTATAGTCATAATATCATGTTGTTTCTGGATTGTGATCAATAATTTTAATCATCTCTGTTGCTACTTTTCCACATGTTTTTTTAATAAACTTGAGAATTTAAAAAAAAAATGAACCTATAGAGCTTAAGTTCCAAGAGTCTTCTACTTTGAATAATATACCACCTTTCTCCTCATTCAAATCCAGTTTATATAAAAATCAAAGCACAGTCTATAACTGATAATATTTTTCAGTATATTTTTATGTACTTTTTTAATCCCCAAGGAGATTTTATTTTACGTACTTGGCTTATTTGCAAGGCAATATGACATAAAAAAAATAATACGGTTTCTATTTGCTGTTAACAATAAAACAATTGACAACTATTAAGGATAAGGTAAATTCAGAGGAAGATAGGTAGTTCAGGTAAGGCCTAGACTATATGACCTTGGAAGGACCTTGCAAATCTAATATTCAACAGTTCTAAAATTATTTATGGTAGACTGCTGATGATGTGCAGTTTGCCATCTTAAAATGTTAAGATTATAGCATTAGAGCTGAAAAGGATCTTAAAGATTAACCAATATAACTTTTATAGATGAAGAAATTGAACCCTGGGGTAGTTAAATGATTTGCCCTTGGTCGAAAAGGTTTTGAATCATGTCCATTGCCTACAATTTTTGTAGTGTTTCCACTATAATATATTACCTATTAGAAAAGGCATGGGATTTCTGCAGTTCCTACAGAACCTATTTTCCTATTAAGTTGGTACATTCACAGTAGTGGAATAAACTAAATGATATGATCACAATGCATTTGGTGAGAGAGAGAAAAAAGTTTTAAATAAATAAAAGGTGGTAATTTTATGAAGTTATGACTTCTCTTTTGACTGTTGGATGATAGTCTTTTATTTTCATTGTTTATAAGAATAATTTATTTGGGAAGCAGCTAAGTGACACAGTAGATAGAGCACCAGCCCTGAAGTTAGGAGGACCTGAGTTCAAATCTGGCTTCAAATATTTAACACTTCTTAGCTGTGTGACCTTGGGCAAGTCACTTAACCCCAATTGCCTCAGGGGAAAAAAGAATAATTAATTTTTGCAGTTACAATCTTCAGTATACTCATGCTGAGTTTTGCTTGCTAAAATAAAGATCATTTCAAAAGCTCAAAGTGCCAATGGCATCCCATCCCAGTATAAAATATAGATACCATTTAAGAACAAGTTATTTTCTTTAAAAGCAACAAAATGAGAATTAATATTACATGGCACATTTGTCTAATATGGATAGCCACAGAGTCTAGGGACTTAGTAAATCAGAATCTATATCTTTTTAAATATTATATAATATATATATATAATTTTTAAAAGGGAACAAATTATTAAAAGTCAAGTGACTA
Organism: Myrmecobius fasciatus; assembly: GCA_023553655.1. NCBI lineage: Eukaryota > Metazoa > Chordata > Mammalia > Dasyuromorphia > Myrmecobiidae > Myrmecobius > Myrmecobius fasciatus. Next base: position 117,551 of record JAJPUD010004127.1, on the reverse strand, counting down.
TGGTGTTTAAACTAGATATTCTAGGTCAATCAATTCAGGATTGAAGAAGAGCAAATGTTCTGATTTTTTTTTAAAGGGTAAAAAAGAAATCTAAGTAGACTAATGAACTTAATATCAACTCCTAGCAAAATTCTACAACATATTCTTTTGAACATGTAGGAAAAGTTCTCAATGAGCCAATATGGCTATATCAAAAATAATTCAGACCAGGATGCCTTTTTTACAGTGCTTACTAGACTTAAATTAACAGACATATCTTCCTGAATTTTAGCAATCTGTATCTCATGTCATTCTTTTGGGGAAAAAAATAGAATGATATAGTAGAGACAAAAATGTAATTAGATCAGTTCATAACTGTATGAATGACTGGACCCAAAAATAGTTATTAATAGGTCAATAAGAACTTGAAATGAAGTTTCTTATGGAGGACTCTTTGAATTTCTGCATGGGTTTTGTCCACGATTTGGAAAAAGGTAGAGATGGGGTATTTATCACTTTTATAGGTAATACAAAATTTCTAGGATAGATGACTTTCAAGAGGACAAAGTAAGAATTCAACAGATCTTGACAAACTAGAAGAGATATGTCAAACATGAAGTCTGTGGATTTCTTGAAGCCCACAGTCCAATTATTGCCACAAACCAGTTTTCTGAGTATGATACCACTGGGCAAGATAAAAAAAAAATTCAATAGAGATGAATGTGAAGTCTTACATTTGGGTTCAAAAATCAATTTTAGAAGTGTCAGGGAACTTGTGGTTAGAAAGTAGTTTATCTAAACAAAAAAAAAAAGATCTAGGGATTTTAATGGATTTCAAGCTCAATATGAGTAAACAATGAGAAATGACAGCTTTGGAAAACTAATTCAACTTTAGAAAGTAATAGTCCTGGTATATTCTTTCCTAGTCAGACCACATATGGAATAATGAATTACATTCTAGATGCCATAGTTTAGGAAGAACTTTGATTAGGTTTGTTGATAAAATGTTCAGAAGATTGTTAAGAGCCTAAAGATCTCGTTATATAAGAAATGATTGAAAGAAATTAGTATGTTTAGGTTTAGGGGACATGATAGCTATATTCAAGTATTTGAAAATCTGTCTTAAAGAAAATGCTTTGCTTTGCTTGGCCATAAAGGGCAGCATCAGGACCAGTTAGTTGTTAGCAGTTGTGAAAAGGCAGATTGATAAGGAAAAGCTTCCTAATAATTAGAGCTCTCCAAAATAGAAAACATTAGCCTGGGAAATAGTGGGTTCCTCAAATCAACAAACATTTTTTAAACATTTACTATGTGTTAAACACAGTCCTAAGTGCTAGGAATACCAGTACAAGCAGAAAGAAAGATAGTTCCTGCACTCACAGAGCTTGCAAGAAAACTAAAAACAGCAAAGTGAAAGGAGGGAGGTGGGGGAAATGTAGAGGAACAGAAAGTCCAGGAGGAGAGTCAGGATTGTTACCTGGAGATAGGTGATTTGGGCATCTTTCTTTAAATGAAGGTTCTGAGAAGAACCAGCCAACAAAAAGAAAGGATCACAAGGCAGAGAGTATTTTCAGTTGGTGAATTGCAAGGTTAAAGTGGGATTTTGGGGTGTATAAGTTTCTGGGACATTGCAGAAAAAGTCTAAAGGCAAAAATAGGAACACATTCAGGAGAAGATAAAGAGGGTCCCTCCTCCTTAGAGAACTTCTAGCAGAGTGAGTGATCATTTGTTGTGTATGCTGTAGAGGAGATTTTTCATCAAAAATAAATTTGAAAGATGCTAGCCCTTTCTGTAAGAAATGACCAACAGAAGGATTTCAGAGAGGATTGGAGAGACTTGCATGAACTGATGCTGAGTGAAATCAGCAGAACCAGGAGAACATTATACACAGCAACAAGACTATACGATGATCAATTTTGATGGACATGGTTCTCTTCAACAATGATGTGATTCAAACCAGTTGTTCTGCGATGAAGATAGTCACATACATCCAGAGAGAGGCCTGTGGGAACTGAGAGTGAACCACAACACAGCATTTTAACGCTTTCTGTGAATATTTCCATGCATTCTGTTTTCCTTCTTAGGTTGTTTTTTTTCTTCTTCTCTTTCTAGATCTGATGTTTCTTGTGCAGTAAGATAACTGTATAGATATGTATACATGTATTGTACTTGTCATATAATTTATCCTATCTAGCATGTATTAGATTACCTGTCATCTAGGGGTGGGGGGCGGGGGGAGGGAAAGGAAAAGCTTGGGAAAAAAAAGTTTTTTTGCAAAGGTCACTCATATGTTTTGCAAATAAAAAGCTTTATTAAAAAAAAAAAGAAAAGAAAGATGCTAGCCCTTTCCAACCTTGAGATTCTATAAATTTTTAACTTATTTTAGGTCAACAAATATGTATTAAGTGCCTACTCTTAAATACAAGGCACCACAACTAGGTATTGGTTAGGATAAAAAGAAATCAATCAGTTGAACACATAAACAATTTCTAGAGGAAAACAAAAAAATATTTTTGATAAATATAAAAACTCAAGTTGCTGGGAGAAGGGATCACTGATAAAAACTTGTAGGAAAATTGATCAGCAGTCTAGTCAAAATTAGGGTTAGATCAACACTTCCCAAAATACATCAAAAAAGAAAAATTCCAAATGGATATATGACTAAGATACAGTTCACATCAGAAACAAATTGAGAAGAAAGGAACAAATTCCTTTTAGGATTTATAATTATCAGAAGAGTTTGTAACTAAAAAATGATGGGATCACACAAGTTAAAATGGATCATTTTGATTATATGAAATTTTTTAAAGTTTTTTACAAATCTACTATAGAAAAAAATTAGAAATAAAACAGGTAACGAGGGGAGAAATTTTTACAATAATTTCTTTGATAAATAACTTATTTCCAAGATATATAAGGAACTGATCCAAATTTATAAGATCAAGAGTCATTCCCCCAATAAAATATGAAAGATTTTGAAAAGATGGGAACAGACAGTTTTCAAAGAAAAAAATGCAACCCATCAGCAAGCATATTGGGGGGAATCTCTAAATAACTAACAATTAGAGAAATACAATTTAAAGAAATTTTGAAGTTCTCCCTCACATCTATCAGACTAACAAAAGATGACAGAAGAGAAAAATGACAAATGGTAGAAGAGTTGTGGAAAAACAGATATGACATGACAGGTGGAGCTGTGAATTGGTCTAGAATAAGCAATTTGGACCTATGTCTATAAAATTACCAAAATGAATATGTATACCCTTTGACCCAGTTTATACCACAACTAGACCTACATCCCCAAAGAGGATGTAAAAAGAGGAAAAAGATGTATATGTATAAAAATATTTATAATACTTTTTATTGTAGCCCCAAATTTCAAATTAAGACAATATCCACTTATTGGGGAGTAATAAAACAACATTGTGATATTTGAACTTAATGTAATATTATTATGCAATAAGGAATGAGAAAATGAACAATATTACAGGAATCTGGAAAGACCCATATGAACTGATGCAGAATAAAGACAGTGGGACCAGGAAAACAATTTGTGAGTGAAAACAGCTTTATAGAAAAAATAAAACAAGACTTCAAAAAACTTTAGAACTCTTACCAGTACGAGATAAAGCTGGAATCCAAAATAATAAATATGAGAGACATAGAACATTTCTAAAATGTAGAAAGAGATGGATATATTTAGCCATGATTATTGTGGGAATTAATGTGGGGGGCTTCAGAAAAGGCTTTAAGGATGAAGCTTTAGGGACTAGAAAGGATCCTTGAATGGGAAAAAAGATACTAGAAGATGGAAATTTGGAAAGAGCAAATTTCAAGCATAGAGAATGTCTTGTGGAAGCCCAAGAAAGAATGAAATGGAATACTGAGTTCCTGATGCTGAGCCAAATAAGCACAACCAGGAATACATTGTACACAGTAACAGCAAAATTGTGCAATGATCAACTATGAAAAACTAGGTTTTTCTCAGGGATTCAGTGATCTAAGACAATTCCAATAAATTTTGGATAGAAAATGTCATCTTCATTCAGAGAGAAAATTATGGAGACTGAATATGAACCAACATGCTATGTTCACTTCTTTTTTCCTTTTTCTTCTTTTTTTTCTCTTGATTTTTCCCTTTTATTCTGATTTTTCTCTCCCAACATGATTCATAAATGTATATTTAAAAAATTAATGTACATGTATAATCACAAAAAACATTAAAAAAAAGAAGAAGAAAAATATTGAGTTCCATGGAAAAGCAGCCATTTGTGATTCTAATTGTCTGAAACATAGAGTGGATGAAAAGGCACAATTTAAAATAACATTGAAAACATAGATTGGAGCCAGTTTATAGAAGGTATTCTTCATTGTGAGTTTTCTCATCTTCTGCTGAATCCTTTCAGAAAATTACCATCACTGTTCTAGTTTCTAAGTTGAAGTGATTAAATTAAGATAACGGGGAAGATACCAGAGATTGCTAAAAATGAAAACATAATTAAAATACAAAGCAACTAACCTTTCTACCTCTTTCTTTTCACCACCAAAAGCAGCCACTGTTCTAATTGAGGAAAGAACTTCATCAGCCACAGATCCAGCTTTGGCATATGCCTTCAACTCTCTGCCAGTGAGTTTGGCCACACTCTGAAAGCACAAGCAAGAAACAGAAACCAGAGACAGTGTAATCAAGTCAGCTAATTTGTCCTTGTGGTGCTCCCTCTGACTAAATAAAACATTTTTCTGCATGATAAAGGAGCTAAATGATACAGTGGATAGAGAACACCCAACTTGAAATCAGGGAGAACTACTTTCAAATCCTGCCTTCTAAAGTTATTGTAGAACAATAGGACAATTCTTCTACCTTTATCTCCTTGCAAAAAGATGATTACTCACTGAAGGTATGGATAATGGTTAGTCTTTTTTTTTATTAGCAATAAAGTATTATTTAATTAAGGTATATAAACCAGACTATCTATGGATCCAACAGACAAACAAACAAAAAGCATCTATAGTACTAGACCCAAAGTCAAGTAAATGAGTTCAAATCTGGGCTTAGATCGTTACAAGCTGTGTGACTCTGAGCAAGTCACTTAACCTTTATCGGATGCAGTTAGGGAGAGCATAATGCCTCACTGATTCATCTTGGGGCTTCTGTAAAATAATGTCACAGGGTTGTTGAGCATCAAATGAGACAATATTGTACTTAGCACAGTGCCTGAAGCATTTAATAAATGCTTATTACCTCCCTCATGCTATTGGGAAATTTGTGTGTTAGATAAAGCTTGCCAACTAGTTCTGATTGATGATTTAGTTATGGAGTTTGTGAAATGATCTATGAATTTGTTTTCAGTTTCTATATGAAATTTGTTTTTAACTTAGAGCAAAATACAGTATGTATTTAATGACACATTTTCTTTATGCTTGAGTTCAGTGGTTATCATCCAGTTTGTCATTTCTTCTAGTATGGATTTATTTTAGTAGGAATTTAAAAAAAAATAATAAGGAATGTTCATTGCCATTAAATTCAAATTCTTACTCCTGAATACCTATGCTTCCTTCTCCCAGAATACCTATCATAATTAGGACTGCAGTATTCCACAAACATCTGTAAAATGGGGCTAATGACGTGCATTGTTGCCTGTTTCAGAGGTTTTGGAAGGAAAGTGCTTTGTAAACCTTAATAATGCTTTAAGAATGTGAGTTGTCATCAACTTCATCATAATTGCTGTTTGTTAAATATTATTGCGCCAGACAGAAAGAAGCCCCAAGATGAATTAATACTCTTCCTAATGGTGATAGATTTAGATTGCTTATTTGGTGGAGAAGCAACCATTATATTTGGAAATATCTTTTTCCTGCTATTTACCTATCTCTGTTGATGCTTCCTACATCTTATCAGTGATTTAAAACACCACAACTGACAACTGATAGGAATAATACTTGATGGCACTCTGGGAAAAGCAAACCCTATTCAGACTTTCAGCCACATTACTAGTCAATCTCTTTCTGAATTTGAATGAAACATTCTTACCACGCCAATGACTGTTGCTCCCACTCCAAGGAGAGGACTGACTGAAATCATCACCAAGGTCAATTTCCAGCCTTGGTAAAACCCTAACAGGAATCCACAAACACAAGTGGTCATGCGCTGAATAAAGATGGCAACCTGGTCAGCAATGGCATCGTTGATTTTATTAATATCGCTGCAAACAAGAAATGCTGTGATTTCAAAAAACTGGGTTATGTTCATAAAATGCCATTTTCAGATGATCTTCACTCATTTCCAGTTAATGAATTCCCTTCCACTAGATATGCTAATCTAGCGCTTTGGTTTCCTCTTCCATAAAATGAGGGGAGAATGGTCTGAATGAGATGACTTCTAAGCTTCTTTTCAACTCTACATGTATGATCCTATGATCCTACTCATCCACAGGATAATAAGACCTATATGCTGAAGGGCTTCTTAAGAAGCTTTCAAACCACCCCAATATTTCCACATAAGATTTTTCTCTGATCCTAATCAGAGTCACTAATAGATTAGTTTGCATTTCTATAAGGATTTATAAAAGAGCCATTTAAGCGTTACTCTCTAGAGCAGTTCTTCCTTTTAACTAACATAAATTCTGTTATAGGGAATATGTAACATAACTGACCACCAAACATTTGTGTTCTTGGAAATTCTCATGAAATTTATATCTACAAGGGTAAACATTATAAGACTTAAAAAGTTCAGTTCAATTTGCTAAACCTGCCATATTATGACTTCATCCAGAAATTCATGGGGCCTGCCAACAACTGCACACCTGAATTTGTGATTTCCCTTTGCAATTGCTTCTTTTCCAGACTGCTTTTAAGTCCTAAAATGACCCTCTGTGTAAGTGAGCTAACAAGTTCCCATTTTATCTCACTGTTGCATCCTACTCTCCCTCAGTTTTCTCTTCTTGTTCCTGAGGCTTAAGTAGTCTAAGTCCCTTTCTCATAGCACCAGTTTTCTAATATTTTGATTATGACCAGAGGCAAGGTAAGTTTTCCCTTTGTGATAATATGATCAGTTGACAATATATAGGACATAAAAATATCACTTTTAGGAAGCACCATTTTGAAGATTAAACATATAGAAAAATCATAGGAGAAATAATTTCAATGTATCATTTAATCTGAAAACATGTGAATATAAATAGAATATTTCAAAGGTCTTTGTTCAGGTTTAAGCTTTAGTGGCTTCACATATTAAATATCTATGTGTTTTATATATATATATGCTGTTCCAAAAGTATTTCAATATTTCCATATTTGTATGCTCCAAATGTATGTATATACATATGAATGCATATAACAGCTGTGTGTAGTAATATCCTCTTCTTTAGTAAATACTTAGGTTGTGGTATACAATGACATTTATATTTTAATACGTTGTTATGCTGCTGATCTACTTACTCTGAGATTCTGGTATTCAGTTCTCCCACTGAATTGCAATCAAACCAGCCCATTTCCATTCTCATTACTTTCCTAAAGTAAATTTGTCTTATTTTCTGTATTTGGTGAGCTGCAGCAATTACCCAAAGACATATCTGGGGAAGTAATATAGGATTTTAGTACAATGATATTAAAATTCCATTGTAACAAATTTCACTTTATCATCCTAAAAAGAAACCACTTTCAAGGGGAAAGGATCTACATGTGCAAAAATGTTTGTAGCAGCCCTTTTTGTAGAGTCAAGAAACTGAAAACTGAGTGGATGCTCAACATTTAGGAATGACTGAATAAGTAACGGTATATGAATGTAATAGAATATTGCTGTTCTGTAAGAAACAATCAGCAGGATGATTTCAGAAAGGCCTGGACAGAGTTACATAAATTGATGCTAAGTGAAATGAGTACAACCAAGAGAACATTGTACACAGCAACAACAACATTATGTGATGATCAACTGTGATGGACTTGGTTCTTTTCAACAATGAGATGATTCAGGCCAATTCTAATAGACTTGTGATAGAGAGAGTCATCTGCATCTAAAAACAGTACTATGGGAATTGAATATAGATTGAATATAGAATATTGAATTTCACCTTTTTTGTTGTTTACTTGTTTTGTTTTGTTTTTTACTTTCTCATTTTTTTCCCCTTTTTGATGTGATTTTTCTTGTGTGGCATGATAAATGTGGAAATATATTTAGAAAAATTGCATATGTTTAACCTGTTTTGGATTACTTGCTGTCTAGGGGAGGAGGGTGAAGGGAAGGGAGGGAAAAAAAATTTTGAGCATGAGGTTTTGCAAGGGTAAATGTTGAAAACTATATTTGCATGTATTTTGAAAATAAGAAGCTATTATCAAAAAGAAAAAAAAAAAAAAAACCTACTTTCAAAATAGCATTGGAAGAGAAAGAAAAGGGAGAATTGGCCAGATATTGTGTTTTAGACTAGGACTTAAACTTTTTCTACTTGTGAACTTTTCACCTAAGAAATTTTTATGTGACCAGAGGTATATAGGCATATAAAATAGGTATATAAATCAAACATTTACTGATAATAAATTATTATTTTGTGATACTCACATTCAATTATGAGACCCTAGATAACTGATTCTGAACCTAGCTGCTTAGTTTCCAGTTGGAGCTGTCTCCAGGATTTTCTTTTTTTGTTTGGTTAGTTTTTATCAGTGGGTATGGGAAGGGGGTGTTTTAGGATATACAGTTCCAAAGGGTCATTGATATCATCTTGTATAATCCCTTCATTTAACAGATAAGGAAACAGACACTGAGAGAAATTAAGTGCCCAAGGTCATTGAGGTAATTAATAGAACTAGCATTCAAATTTAAGCCTTCTTGTCCTAAAGGCATTACCCATAATTCCCTAGCACCCTATATCACTTTTATATGTCTCTTTTATGTATGTACACAGAAACTCCCCATCTGTCTTCAAGTTGTTGGCCAGCATTCAATGAGGTTTGGGTCAAACCAAGCAAAAATCATTTGAACTGAGAATGAGAGAAGAGTGGGAGAGGGTTTTTTTTTTTTTTTTTTCCCACAGCAAAGCAGGGCATATTATTACCTCCCACCAAACTATAAAGAGAAAAACAAGTTGATTCATTCTGACAAGAATGACTTTATCTTTGGAAGTCTAAAGTCAGCAGTGAATATGTTTCCCCACAAAAGAGCTGCCAAAAGATGTTTTGCAAAATAGGGCAACTAGACACTAGGTATCTGAATGTAGAGGGTCTCTGGAGAGATTTCAGTGGGGCTGAGAACCTGGAAAGGAAAATTAGTCTTTATTTAGATGAAAGTGGTTTCCTTGATGTTCCTATAAATGCATTTAAAAGCATTTTTTCTGAAAGGGGCTCCATAGTTTTCACAGACTTCCAAGAGAGTCCATTTTAAGGATCCCTGACAGTCACAGTTATAAGAGTCTTTAGATCCTTCAAATTTCAAGGAACCAAAAAATAATTTTGTTAGAAAACAGAGGAAAAGAAGTTGAATTTTAATGTGTTACTCTGACATAATCCACAGAAAAAAATGGCAAAAGTCCTATCATGGCTTTGCAGAGATTGTCCTATCCAGTGTTGATCAAACAGGTCATCTCCTTTCCCACTGAACTGCAGTAACATTTTGAGTGAAATGTGACACTAATCTAATACCATCAAACCTTCACTGGTATGTTGCAGAGAGGCATTGCAGTATTGATTATGAAGCCCTAAATCTGAAAGCCGCCTCTGATGCTTCCTGCCTGTATAATCCTTACCTCCCCAAACCTGTTTCATCATATGTAAAACAGGAGAGGTAAAAGAAATAACTTCTAGATTCCTTCTAGCTCTAATTCTATGATTCTATTGGGGGAGAAAACAAAGTAATGAATTCCTACTTCTCCAAATCACATTAAGAGGAGGCACAATGGATGGAGTTCTGACTTGGAATCAGGAAGTCCTGAGTTTAAATTCAAATTCAGATACTTTATTTTGTATGACCTTAAGCAGGTTACTTAATCTAGCCTCAATGTCTTCATCTGTAAAATGGGGATAATAATAGTACCTATCTCATCATACAGTGTTGTTGTGAGGATAAAAAAAAAAGTCATTTGTAAAGCTTTTTGGAAACCTTAAAGCACTATAAACATACAAGTTATTATGATAATGATTATTCCCAAATGAGGTCTAAAAATTAATGCCATAATGCAATCTCCTTGAGAAACTAGTTAAGAATAAAAATAGCTGAACAAATTGATGTGTCACATAGAGAACATTTCCTACATTGTCTAAAAGAACACCCCAACCTTCTCAATGTGATCAGATTGGAAAAGGAACAAATTAATAAATTTAAGAATAAAAAGGGGAAAGAAAGGCACTTTTCTTGATTCCCACACCAAAGGCACTCAGTCCAGCTCCCCTCAATTTACATTTGTCCAGTAATAACTTGTATTCTTACAGCACTTGATCATTTACAAAGTATTATCTCATTTGATCATTCATAATAATCCTATAAAAGTTATCAACATCTCCATCCTTCTACATATAGATTAAGTCTCACAAAAGTTGTCACTTGTGACCAAGGTCCTAAAGTTGGTAAGTTGCAGAAGTGACTAGAACTAAGGACTTTTGGCTCCTAGTTCATAGTTCTTTCCTTCACATCAGTATTTACCAACCTAGTGGATCAGTAAAAGTCCTGAATTATCTCTCATGAACTACTTCAATCCCAATATTATCTACTAGTACATTAAGAGGAGGCAACAGAGAACTTGGGAAGAGAAGGAAAGAAAGAACAGAATGCATAGAAGGATAAAACATCAAGAGGGAAGGAAAAGCAAAAGGAGTCATTAACTTTAAAAAAAAAAGGTTTGCAAATTTTAAAAGGAAAGGAATTTTGGTAGTATAAGTTTTATGGATTGTTTAACATTTTTTCACAAAATAATTAGCAACTGGGAAGAATTGCATCATGGACTGTTATACTTCAAGTCACCAATTTGGCATGAAAGGTTCATCTGGGAAGAGTGAAGAAGGACAAGACAGAGCAGCAATGGAGGAAACAAGCATAGTCATCACAAATCCACCCATATTTTTAGCTTGTTCCTATCTGAATTAACCAAACAATAGGCATTTATTATATGCAGGACACTGTACCACTACAAAGAATGAAACAAACTATTCTCTGTGAATTTATATTTGAAAGGATATATTTATATTTGTGTATGTGAGCGAGTACAAAATCAATACAAATATAATACAGGTAAATACAAGGTAGTTTGGGAAGGGATTACTAACAGTTGATGAGCTGAAGAGAAGCTTCATACTTCAGAATGTGTTGTTTGATCTGAATGCTGAAAGAATAGAGCAAAGGAGGGAATATATTCTAAACATGGGGACAATCAGGAAAAGGGAAGGAAGGTGGGAACTGGAATGGACCAAGAGATACACACACACACACACACACACACACACACACACACACACACACCCCACACAGAGAGAGAGAGAGAGAGAGAGAGAGAGAGAGAGAGAGAGAGAGAGAGAGAGAGTGAATTTAGCTGGATTAAAAATTGCAGGAATTTTTTGGGTTTTTTTATTGTTTTTAGAATAGGGATGTCTCTCCATTTCTTTCTGAGAAAACTTGTTTTTGTGTTTAGATGGACTACTGAATTGAAGAAACTTCTTTACTATGAATGGTTAATATTTTTCAAGTCTGACTTTTACTATATAAAATATGCAGAAGATGATACTGACTTGGAGGTATCCCAGGATGAAAACCAAAAGACCAGCTCCAGCATAGTAACTGGCAAATATGATCATCTCATTTTCAATATCCAATAACCTTCAAAAGAGAAAATATTTAAAAGGTCAGAAGTGCTAAGTATCAAGCTACCTGAGTTGGATTTAATTAATGGGCATATATGCTAATCAAATTTATTATCACTCAATCAACAATTATGTTAAATACTTATTGTGTGCCAGGTACTGGGGATATTGGGAGTACAGATACAAAGAAGGAAACAACACTTAAGTTTCAACCAACTTATTGTCTAGTGGAGGAAATAACAAGAACATATATAACTATATACAGCCCAAATGTAAAATGAATAAATCCAAAATACCTACAAAGTAAAGACAAGGAAGTTTGGAAGGTAGGGTGCTCACTGAGTGGAGGGGAACCAGGAAAAGCTTCATGATGAAGGTGTTTGAGCAACCATTAAAGGAAGGACTCTATGGGACAAAGATAAGGAGCAAGTCCATTCCAGGGAGGGCAGATAGGATGCCAGTCCTGGAGTCAGAAAGTCCCATCTTCCTGAGTTCAAAGCTGATCTCAGACACTTAATAATTGTGTAATTCTGGGTAAGTCACTTAACCCCATCTGCCTCAATTTCTTCATCTGTAAAATGAACTGGAGAAAGAAATGGCAACCCATTCCAGTATCTTTAATAATAATAATAATAATAAACCTTAAATGTGGTCACAAAGAGTTGTTGAATATGACCAAAACAACTGAACAATAACAAAATTTTCCAGAGATGGTGAGAATGGTCAATACTCAGTCCCTCAGAAGGAAGATAAGGTTTTTTACATGATGAAAAAAATGATAATTTGCTTGAATCACAGAGTTGGGAATGAGAGAAATGCCCAGTCATAAATATAAAGGTAGATCAGAACTTGTTTTCAAAGGATTTTAGGAATTCATGGCCAAAACTTCTTGAATTATTTAAAAATCTGCTTTATCTCTGTGACATTACAAATAAATCACTGAATGACTTCAAAAGACTCAGTAATATAATCAATCAACAAACACAGATGCCTTCCTGCTACAGATTGAGAAATGGCACATAAAGGGGGAAAAAATGGCATGAGTAATATCTAGTCTATCATCATATGCTATCTTGTTGTCAGGATGAGGCCAGGGGTCTCTGGACACCAATCTAGTATTCTAGCCATGGCCTCTCCATTCATGCTCAGCATATAATAATAATTGCATATAGAAAAAAAAAGTTTTAAAATCCCAAATAGACTGTCTCCAGAGATCCTTGGGTAGAATAATGTGAGCCATAATTCAGGAGGTTTAATGTCACCTCCTCCAGGAATCTAAACCAATTTTATAGCTCTTCCATCTCAGGGTGATATTGTAAAAAATGTTCCTGTCACTTTCCCATGGGGGAAAATGTGTTTCATTAGCTTTGTCTCTGTGCTGGGTACACACCATGTAGTTCCATTCTCCAGGATTATACTTAGTGCTATTGCCAAAGGCATTTATAGTAAATAGCATGGAAGGCACTTAGGCATTTTACCAATGTAATTACCAGTACTGTGAAATTAGAAGAGATAAAACATTTAGGAATTACTTTCAGGTGGCAAAGAATTAGGAAACAAACCCACTGCCCTCATGACAGCCCCATTTTTCAGAGACTGGACAGAATGACAATAGACTCGCAACTCTAGGACAAGAAAAATACCATTTTAGAGTTATTGAACTACTAGAAGACACCTCAGTGATCATCTAATCTAATGATCCTTTATAGGTGAGGAAACTGAGACAAAGAGATGAAGTGATTTTGTCAAAGTCACAAGAAATTAGTGGCAGAGCAGAGACTGGAACTCAGGACTTCCAACTTCTTGTTCGGGACTCTTTTCATTAAACTATAATTTTCCTTATTACTTTCCCTAAACTTCTACATCCTATATTCTATCTTCTCTGGAAAAGTTCCTTTTTTAAAGTCAAATGCTAAATAGATTTATCTTGCCTTCCTTTGCATCCTAATAGCTATTATCCATATCATCATTTGACAATTAACAATATAAAGGCTTTCCCCTATGAATATTATTCATTATCTATGTAAACAAAACAAAATAAGACATAAGACCTCCCCCCCCAAAAAAAGTCATGGAAAGTTGGGTTCTACTGAAACATTGTTTATATGCTCAAAGTAATAGGGTAAAATGAGCCAGGCAGAGGGTCAGAGAGATTATACTGCCTGAGCTCCAGTGCTAGCTTGGATCATTCTCATCTAGTTGTTTTGTATCACATGGTACAATGGGAAGAGTGCAATATCTGGGCTCAGAAGATCGGATCCAAATGCCAAGTGTGCCATTTACCACCTAACATTTCACCATTCTGACCACACATATCCTTATCTGTGACATAAGGTTGGAAGTGATTATTGCTAACCTCCTTTCCAGCTTTAAATCTATGATCTTATGATCTAATCAGTCTAACTATATTATAATGGAGTTTCATGATGTCAACAATGGTATTTGTGCATGATGCTATGGTAATAATGCTATTGCAAAGTGGTGTTAACTAGAGTTGTGTAACCCAAGATTTGCCTATATGACCTTGTTGTATCTCTTTTATTGTGTCTCTGAATTATTATTGAAATATTTTGTTGCTAATTAACTTTTCATTAATTGATTGTTAATTAACTTTGTATCTCAAGTTCATTGAGGGAAAAGACCATGATTTTGCTTCTTATGTTCAGAATGCCTGATAGAGCATGGTTTCAAGTCCTATCTCTGACAACCCTAGCTGTGTATGTAATTGGCCAGTAAAAGTTAAAGTGCAAATTGCAGAAGGCTCAGCCAGAAAATTAGCCTTTAAAAGACCACTTCCACACTAGTGTCTGGTTTAGGCATTAATGCAACTTTGGAAGTCTGTACCAGATACTGCAAAGTTTGCCTTTGTCTGCTCAGATGATGGGACTGCGGGTTGCTGATTGTTGGGTTCACATACAGGTAGCAAGAGTAGACATTAGTCACTATAGGCTGTAAGGGCTATCTGTTTAGTCCCTTTAGTTGGTTGTGAAAATGGATTATCAACAGTAGCCGCAATTTGTGAGAGCAAAAGATAATACTAAATTAGAAGGAATGTATCTACCTTTCATGGCTAAACTCCAAAACCACTAAAGTTGGTATATTCATCAGCTCTGTTCTAAGTCCTCAAAGTTATATTCTGCCTATGAGATATGAGGGAAATGAGAGTAAAGAGTGGCCTGTGTGCTACCCATATTTTTCCAGGTTATGTGAAGTAAAATGCTCCAGGATGAGAAAAAGAGGCACCAAATATTGTACCCCAATTCTTTAAGGGCACGTAATTTCATCATTTCATATAACCTCTCTATCAAAATGGGTTATAAGTCATTACTTACAAAACATTATTCAAAGTAGAAAATTTTGCTTTAATACATCCTGCAAAGATGCTCAATAAGTACTCTTATCAAGGAAATATACAATTTATACAATTGTCTGCAGGAGCTGGTTATAAATAAATGTACTTATCTGATTCATCAACAGAAATAAGCTTATCATCTTACAAGAAAAAATTTTCTCAGAAAATAAACATTGACTATTGATATAGTAAGAAAGTCTCATTTCAATGATAATTTCTTATCATTCAAATATCTTTGGCTATAGAGACAATAATTTGAATTGTTCTCAGGACAAAAGTGTGCATTATGGTATCAATTCTTACTGCTTAAGTATGCTTCTATGTCCCCAAAACAGGAATAACTAATCATGCTTAAAGAGAAAATAAAAATGAATGTTATATATTTAAAATACATTTGATGAACTAGTAATCCACAAGGATGCAATCCTGTTGCAGTCATAAAACTCTAGAAAATATTTTCTAAAGTATGACCCTATCAACTTTTTGACCAGGCTTTTGTGTTCTTGCAGCCCTACAACATGTAATACAGACATGCCTAGAAGTTTGTATTGGTTAGGTTAATTTCATACCAAGGACTTTTAGAAAGATGATCCCATCTCTGTTCATATATCAGATAAAACCACTACATTTATTTAAAAGCAGTTCCCCATATGTGATTGTGATGGAAAATTAGTGTTCTATAAGAAATGTCGAGCAGGATGCTCTCAGAAAAACCTGCAAAGTCCTCCATGAGTTCAAGCAAAGTGGAATGTACTGTGTACAAACTAATAGCAATGCTGTGGGCTAATCAGTGGTGAATCAGCAATACAATGATCTGAGACTGCTCTGAAGGACTTAATGCTTCAATGCTATCCATATCCAGAGAAAAAACTGATTGTGTCTGAATACAGACTGAAGCATACTTTTCTTTAAAAAAAAATTTCTTGAGGGTTTGTATGTGTGTGTTTTTGCAGGGAAATCTAGATTTCTGACTTTCATAGAAATGTTTTGCATAACTTCACTTATGCCTTCTCAGTGGGGGAGGGAGATGAGGAAAAGGAAGAATCTGGAACTCAAAGTTTTAAAAACAAATGCAAAAAAATTGTTTTACACTTAATTGAAGAAAATAACATTAGAACACACACAAAATAAAATAAAATAAAAATAAATAAAAGCAGCTCCCTAAACAATTGTACAAACTGTATGACCCCACAATCAGATTTATTTATTGTTGAATATCTCTGTAGAATGTCATTAAGATTCTGTGTTTGATATTCAATAGACAAAGACCATTTACATAAATTTCAACATTTTTGTTATCCGATACATTTCCTCAGTCAAAACATAAGCTCTCCAAGGCTACAATATTGCACAAAATAACTATCAAAGGGTCTTCTTGATGCTGGTTATTATCTCAATTGTATTCACCACTCTGAGAGAACTCAATTCTTGCATCACTCTCAGAATTAGGCTGCCTTTGGCAAAGTCCTCTTCCATAGAGTTCACAGATCTGAAATAGCTTCCATCTTGAAGCTACTTGAAATTACTTAAACCTGTGTAAGTTGGTTCTATAGTTCAGTCCTAAGCTTTCCTTAGACATGGTTATTTTTCCTGTGTTCCTAAGATTGCATGATTTGTTTTGTAGACTGCTCAGAGAAACATGTTTCTTTGTAGGCAAGCCAGGTATTATGGTAGCATTAAGAACAACACAAAGGTGTTCAAGGAAAAAGCTTCTCCTTTTGCAACTGCTTGTGTTCCTAGCTTACTGAGAATCTATCCGACCTGTATAACTTCGGGAAGTGAATTGTATTAGTGCTTATGACACATCTTCAAAATGAACATCCCTTAATGGCAGAAATTTTATCACTCTTCATTTGGTGAATTCTAGAAGATCTTCCTCAATGCACAGAATCCTACTATCTGGGACAATGCCTATCTACCAAGATAGAAGTATTTATTTTTTTAAAGAATGACTTAAAATTTTTTTTTTCCACAAAAGCTTCTTTAAAGATTTATAACACATATTACATGAAATCCAAAAATCTATGTACTACTTATATAAAACTGCTATTTCCTGATTTTATTTCATGCTTTCTCTTTCTTCCAATGGGATTATCTTTCAGTATATAAATAAGTCAAAATGAGAGGAATGTAGAAATATGTGTGACTCCTGTTTCTTTGCATAAAGAAGAAGAAAAAGAGAGAACTTTGAAAGACACACAGACTCTGTAGTAAGCAGCCCAACCCAAGGGATTATATCAAGGAAGAGTCTTATGACAAAAGTTAATGAAATACTGTTATACCTGACAGCATTGAATTACCTATATTAGATGTCTGTAATTAAGAAAATAAATGGCAATTTAAGCAAAGTCATCTACCATATTTGTTCACATTAAAAGCTTCCATGTATGCTCTCTTTAAAATGTGCAAAACTAAAAAGACTTGTATAATTACTAGACTTCTTTTAAAATGCCATAAATGCTTCTGTTAGGGCCAACCCTAAGGGTAGGGCCAATGTAAGATTTTGTCAGGATGATGATAATGATGATAATGATGGTGATGACTATCATTTCCTAAGTATACTCTAGGATTTAATTCAAATATCTCTTCCTCTTTTTTCCTTCTCCTCCTTCCCCCATCATTGTTTGTCTATAAGATCCCAGAGTGGGGATTAGACTATGAGGAAGCCTTTTGTCTGTGATTGTGAATAGTGACTCACTG
This sequence comes from Myrmecobius fasciatus, assembly GCA_023553655.1. Taxonomy (NCBI): domain Eukaryota; kingdom Metazoa; phylum Chordata; class Mammalia; order Dasyuromorphia; family Myrmecobiidae; genus Myrmecobius; species Myrmecobius fasciatus. The sequence goes on along the minus strand of JAJPUD010004127.1, from coordinate 99,739 downwards.
GTTATCTAATTAAGTTTTAGGCTGGAAACTTCCTTTAATAGGGTAGAAAGGCTATTCTGGAAATTTAGAGAAATAGAGAGGAATTTGTTCCTATCATTATATAGCCATGCAACCCACAATCTCACATATCCATTTATGTCTTTTTGAAATATTTATTTACTATTGACAAAAGCTGATATTGATTTCCTTAATATGAACACTGACTATACTTTATTACTCTCTTTACAAGGACATAGCTGTCTGTGCTGAGAATTCCTATCTTAACAGAGGGAGAAAGAGGTTAATTCCATCAGCATATTAATATTCTACATAGAAGAAAAGCCTTTTCTTTTTTCTTTACTCTTTACATAAAGCAGCCTATAACTGAACTTTGCTTTCTAGTTTAGGAGTAAACAAATACCTAATAATACAGAAATTCAGAGTATATTCAGAATTTCACAGTTCATATATGACAAGAATTGGGAGAACTCATCATTCATAATAGCTAGCTAATGGTCTGAGGATAACAGGAATCCCATGATGCCATATATCCAAATGACACTAGAAATCAAGTCATATTGTTGTGCCACAGTTCCCCTGTCTGTTTCTCTCAGTTGCTGTTTCAGTCTCCCTTAATTGTTCTGCCCAAAAATAACAACCTCCCTCCTTTTGACCATCAGAAATAATTGGACTCACATTCCAAAGGAGTTATAAAACCTCCAGATAGCCAGCCTTGACATACCCCTTATCTTTATGACCCAGACTTACTGTCTTCTCCCAGTTTCTGGCATCTTTTACTCCCTACCTGCCAGAACTGAATTTATGGTTTCCTTGGACACCAGATGTGCTCAGCTGTTCCCATGAGTTCTTTGTCTCCCTGGGCTATGGAGATTATAAAATTCGTGTTCCCCACCCATGAGCTCTCTGGGCTGGACTGCGTGCTTTGAGACATGAGTCCCAGCAGTCCTGATCCATAGCTATGGATTCTGAACTCTCAATTAACATCAATAAAATATTACCTAATTTCCAATGTGTGATACTGCCTCAGTTTCTCCCTGAGCATTATAATATATGTAGATGTTTAGCATCATGAAGACCCCTAGAGCTAATAGTCTCTGAAAGTTAGAAGTTTTTACTCAGGATGTAATCTAAAACTCAACCCAAGAATAATGACAGTATAGTGTGCTATTATACAATTCAAGAGTGAGGATATTTCCAAAAACTACTGAGATATTGACAAAAAAAAAAAAAGCTGTCTCAGAACTGAACTTAACAAATCATGGCTCTATTTCTAACACCACTGTCCAAGGAAACTTATTATCAGAAGCAACAAAAAGGCCTTTTCCAATAATGCAATGTTATGTATTCTGACAACAGACTATACTATAGGGAAGCTTAAATGGATTGCTGAGTTTCTGATATTTTACTATTAACTAATGATTACAAATAGGTGAAAAGTACAAATTCTTCTGGGAAGGGTTTCTCATAGTCAAAATATGCTACACCCTTTTTTCCTCTTTAAGTAGAGATTATGTGTGCAAACAAGGCTATCTTAACTATGAAATAGCAGGAATTTTAGGTCTATATTGCAAAGTCCACTTCCTTGCATTGAGTCAGCAATGTATCTATAATTATAAAGAAGGGATTTCTGGTTAGGTGTGGGTTTGAATAGATAACTTTTGAGATCCTTCCAACTCTTAGAGTGCATGATTTATGCAATAAGAATAGACTTTTATACACCACTAGACTCTTTTCAAGGCCATGCTATCTCCTACATGATTACAATAGCCTCCTATAAGAAAGAGTCAGTTATTCAAATTCTAGATCATTTAACACCCTTATGTTGTTCAGTCATTTTCAGCTATGTCTGACTTTGTGACCCCATTTGGAATTTTCTTGCAAAAATACAGGAGTGGTTCGCCATTTTCTTCTTCAGCTCATTTTGCAGATGAGGAAATAGAGGCAAACGGGATTGAGTGGCTTGCCCAAAGCCATATAACTCATAAGTATTTAAAGATGGATTTGAACCCAGGAAGATATCTTTCTGGTTCCAGGTCTGATCCTATATCCACTGAGCCACCTAGCTGTCTAAAATCCTTGTGAGTTCCCCACACTAAAAGAAAAGCCCTTGATCAAATGGATCACCTGCCTCAGAATCCACAAATGATATAGTAAGGAATTTGGAAAAACATAAGACATATATATTAGAAGCAGAGTATCCAATTAAATCAAATTCATGGATGACAAATCACCCTAGAGACAGAACAAAGCTATTTGTAGTATCTTGCATGAGCTGAGAGTCAACCAAGCTGTTAAATCTTTACAGCTATCAGGTAAAATGAGTAATTTCCACTGAAATGGGAAGGTCAAGTGGAGATAGTGGTCCCCCTAGGCCAAAGTATCTTGTAGCAATTTGGATAATTGGCATTTCTGCTTACCATGTGTCAGATACATAGACACCAGAGCTTCCCCAAAAGTCCCCTTCCCAAGTTCTGAAATTAAATGTAAAAACTAAACAAAAGGGAAAAAGAATAGATTGAGACAACTCACCCACAACGGATCCCATTAGTCTCATTGTGGTTGAGGGAGCTGTTGGCCCACACTATGGTGTTGTTCACACATATCTTACCGGGGATGCTAAGCTCTTGTAATTCAATATCATATTCAATAAAAGTGTCCGCCATCAAGCCAAAAACAAGTAACATTCCTGGCTGGGCCATTCCATGTATAAATGCACAGAAACTTCCCCCAAACATCAGCCAGTTGTCCCTCGATGAAGAAAATCGAAACTTGAAAAGAAAAAACCCCCAAAGTTAAGAATGTATATATATATATATATATATATATATATATATATACACACACACATGCAAAATACATATATGCTATAATATATTGAAAACAGCATATATACATATACATAACAACAACATACTTGCATATATTTAAATGCATATATATGTTAATGTATATCTATACAAAATACACAAATGTACATTCTAGGAAGTGAGATTGAAATATGATTTTAAAAACATTCATATTCAATATCAAATTTTATTTTATTTTTTGCTTTTTGCTGAGGCAATTGGGGTTAAGTGACTTGCCCAGGATCACACAGCTAGGGAATGTTAAAGTGTCTGAGACCAGATTTGAACTCAGGTCCTCTTGACTTCAGGGCTGGTGCTCTAGCTACTGTGCCATCTAGCTGCCCCTCAATATCAAATTTTCTAAGGAAATCACTTCAAACAAGTTACCCAATTTTGTTAAATTGAATCTGCTTACCAATTTTCCAGAAACTTATTTAAGTATTTATTTAAATTATAATCATTCATTCAACAAATCATCATCATCAAATTTCTCAATATTTCAAGGCTTATGAAAAATCTTTGCTTATAACAATCCTGTAAGAGAAGTGAGAAGCCCAAGATTATCTAAGAAGTGTTTGAGGTAAAGGTGGAACTTAGGTCTCTAACCTCAAGACCAGTTCTTGTTCCACAAGGTTCTTAACATTGAATCCATGAACTTGAATTTTAAGAAAAATAAAACATTTTGATGACTGTATTTCAATATAATATTTGGCCTTTGTAATCTTGTATATTTTATTGTATGAATTTAAAAACACTCTTCTGAGAAAAGATCTGAAGGCTTCACTAGAATTCCTAAAGGTCAGTTTATATGACATAGAAAAAGCTAGAGAATTCTGACACTACCCTATTGCCTCTTTCATAATTATTGAAAGGGTGTGTTCAATTTCCTTCTTTAAGTCAACTCAAATGCCTTCAGAAGACTTCTTCACCCTCTCAGCTTTCTTAGAATATGAACTCTATGTAGGTAAGGACTGTCTTTTTTAAACTCACTGTCCCACCTAGCACACAATGGATAGCTAGTTCATAAATGTTCATTGCTGTTCTATGTATATGTATGTATGCATACTATATAGTATGCATTGTGTTAGACATTGGAGGATTGGCAAGACCTGGAGGAAAGCACCTCAATGCATGGGTTAATCCTGTCTCCAGCACTTAGTAGCTGAGGTGCTTGGGCAAGCTGCTCAATCTTTAAGTTTCTCACCAGTTGACTCCTCTGATAAATGAGGATATTAATATTTGCATTATCTAGCTCATAGGTTGTGAGGAAAGTGCTTTATAAATTATAGAGCAACACAAGTATATCAGCTACTATACAATAATCAGTAAGCCATGATCCCAATTCATGATTATGTTAGTTCCCTTCCAGATCTAATTTTCTAAAATTACAGTGGTTCTATCTGTGCATTTGAATATTTCACTAGCTCTGAAATCCCTTTCCATTCCTAATGCCCTCACCTACATAGATAATGATTTGTACTTTAACCTGAAAAAAAAAATCTATATCTTTTGATACAGCTTAGATAAGCACACAGATTTGCAAAAGATTTACAATCACATGAGGCACATTCCTTCCTTAGAAAAACATTTTTCCAATATATAAAGAAGTATATTTGTCCATGTTTGTACAAGATAAATTGTACATTTTCCAATATATGAAAAAGAAAAATGGTCCCTGAACTTTATCATTTAGCAAATTTGCCCAAAATGTCAGAATTATCAATTACCTTATGCTTTCTTCCCTCCTTTCTTGTGCCAGTCCTATTTATCTAAACTTTACAGGAGAGATGTATGATTTCATTTATGGCAACTTCCCTAAGTAAGGAGATGTAGGAGATCTCATTCTGATTCTGACTTAATAGAAAAATAGGGATCAAGTTACTTGACCATGCTCTCACAAATCAGAGTCATGATTTGAATCTAGGTTTCCTGGTCTAGAATTTTTTCCAGGATACTTTAGGACCTAAACTCTAATGCCAAGGAACTTAAATTGAGCCTTTGTTCATTTCAGAAACTTAAATTGATTGGTGCTTTTTATTTATTTATTTATTTTAATAAAAAGGTGGGAAAATCAATACCTTGGATACCACTAGCAAATGAATTTGCTGTGCTGACAAGACCAGGCAAGTTTTAAGCCCATCTTCAAACCAACTAACTTTTGATATTGATAGTAGAGGGAAAAAAATAGAAAGACTTGAAGAGACTTGGGGATCTAGGTTATGGAGGAGACATTTCAACAGTCTTTATGACAAAGAATATTCATTGATATTAAGACATGCTTTTCTTGATGAAATGAAAAATGAGGCCACAGTGGGTTATTTTTTCCCAATCATTAAGTCCTGAGTAATACATTGCTTAGGATAAATTATTTTACTAGTAATATGTATGGACTCACTATTTAGCATATGATCATAGACATAAGTTCTGATCTGACTTTTACAAATGTAAAACTTCCTTAAAGTTCTTCAACAGTCCAGTTATGCAATCAGTGTTGTAAATCAGCCACTGTGTGGGCCCCACCCAGTTACTAACTGCATACTATATACATTTTTATTACCAATTGAAAGAAGCTGACTTGAATGCCTTCATTTTTCTTCTTATCTTGTGACCTGAAGAAAATGAAATTCATAATTAAGACCATCTTTTCTATGACAAAGAAGAATTCTCATATATACATGATTATATGTGTCTGAGGCCCTCTTGCAGAAGGTACCTTCAAGAACCTAACAAACCAGGCATCCCAAATACAAGCTTTGGGTAGAAATATCCAATTTCTTTTTACATGAATGATTTCTCTTCTGTCTATACTTCTTCTCAGGTTATTTGCTTCTGACAGTAAAGCATATTAACCTAACTTTGGTTTTCCAAAAAATGTTAAGTGCTACTGATATGAAAGAAATGCTGATGCTCCCTTGCTTTTATACTGATAGGATTCCTACTTCTCATCTTTCTTGGAAGATCATGTTTGGGCACCTACAATATGTAGACGCAATTTGAGTTTGCTTTTAAGTTTTTTTCTAACATCCTAAGCACCATAGATAAACTTTCCTTTCACATAATTAACTTACCCAAGTAAGACCAGATGTAGGAAGATTTCGTGTTTAGTGTTAGAGAAAGAAGCACAGAGGGCATTATGGGGCTGGGAGGAGAGGAGGGGAAAGAAATACATGTTGGATTGTGAAAAAAATTTAAAAGCTACATAAAATAAGTTTTTATAATAGTGTTCAGACCTTCTGAGTATTCAAAGTACAGTTTGAAAGGTTGGGGTAGAGAGAAAGCATTGGGGAAACTTTGCCCCTGGTCTTATCCTGAAATAGGAATGGGTAAGAACTTCAATTTCATTCGGTTTTGGCTTTTTTCATGACCCCACAGGGAGTTTTCATGCTAGAATAAGTGTCCGGGGCCGGATTTTAACTCAAGAAAATGAGTCTTCCTAAATCCAGAAACAGCACTTTGTCCACCTAGCTGCTAAGAATTTCAAAGTCTCCCTCAAAAGTGAACCTGAGTTTTCTCCCTCTAAGCCTTCCATGAAAAATATTTTGTTTCATGTTATTTCATTAATCTAGTGGTTATTTAAACAAAAAGAAATGAAATATCACATTCACAATGTCAATATTCTAATTTAGAATCACAAATTTGAGAGAGGTTTTATCTTTTTTTGAAGAAATCTTGATTTACAAAAAGCTAACAGGGACCTCAGAGGTCACATTGTTCAAGTCTTCCATTTGTCTTAAGGGGAATAAAGACTTTAGGGAGAGGTCTGGCTATTGGATAGGAAGTAGACTTGATTTCCCCCCCAAATTCTCCCTCTGCCTTGAGAAAAAGGATTGGAGAACTAAGAAAGCAGAAAGATGATATTACAGCATGAAAACATGGATGAAGACAGCGATTGAGAAGTAAGTCAGTACAAAAAGAGCACCAGTGAAGGGTATCTATACTCTGGGGTTATGAAAGCCAGCCAAGGGGCAGGAATGACTCAATGACCTCCTACCAAAGTACTTGTCTCTTTCAATCTTTTATGAGAGCTTTTATTCCATCAGTTCAACAGTTGAGTGTTCAACTATTACGTCAGCCAATAATTTTTATAATAGATAGAATCTAAATTGAAAATAACAAATTAAAAAATAAACAGGCTTACATACACAGTTAATCAGGAGAGGGACACACAGATTTACTAAAAACTGGAAAGGGTCATCAGATCAAGAAGGATAAGTACAGACCCCCTGGCAATCTTTCCTGGCTTATGTCTCAGCAGCTGTCCATTGTGGAATGTGTGCACGTAGAGAGAGGCAAGAAAAAAAGTCAAAGATCAAAATTGCTCGTCGTGTAGGCTATTGTGAGTGTCTGGCACATTCTGTTTCATTGTCCAGTGCTATCTGTCAGAGCTTTCATGGGGGAGGGACAAGGGAGAGCAAAGGACACTCAAAGGTTGCCTGTTTCTCCTCCCCAAACCCCAAGTTCTTCAGAACTAAACCCATTTTAGGGTACAGGCTTGGCATTCCATGATCTAACTAGGACAGAGCAGAGACAGCTATCTGTCCCATGACATTCCAGTATAATAACTGTATCTTTGCTAAGAAGACTTCAAATGGGATCAGGAAGAGTTAGACATAACTGAAAATGACTGAACAATAACTCTAAGTTCTGTCCAATCAAGTAGTTGTATTCTACATTCCCTTTTTGTCCCACACAAGGTAATAGATCCTAAAAATCAAATGGAATACAACCCTGGCTCAGAAGGAAGGTATCTGGAAATCTATAACTGCATTTCTGTATTTGTGCCAAACTTGACAGTTTTCCAAAGCACTTTAATGTGCCCTCTTTGTAATAACTATGTGATTTACACAGGGTAGGAAAATGAGACTCAAAGTGATTGAGTAAGAACCTGACAAGGTTACATAATCTAAGTGGCAGGACCAGAACTGAATGTGGATCTTACAGCTACCACCTAGCAGAGGCCCTCATCATCTAGACTCTTAATTGGTCTATTTTCTTCAAATCTTTCCTATCTCTGATCCTTCCTCCAATGCCAAAGTGGCATTTTTGAAACATAGAACTTACTGTGTCACTCCCCTGCTCAAGAAACTAAACTGCTCCCTATTACCTCTAGGATAAAATATAAAACCCTCTGTCACTTAATTCCTTTCCTAATCTGACTCTAGCCTCCCTTTCCCAATTAATTATGAGAATGGCTAAGTCATTCAAAGTTAATTATCCTATAATAGTGCTATTACTATTGTGCTCCTGGTTCTGCTCACCTCACTTTGCACCAGTTCATGTAAATCTTTCCAAAATCATCATACTTTTCATTTCTTATAGCACAATAATATTCCATCACAATCATATAATACAATTTGTCAGCCATTCCCACATTGTTGGTCATTTCTAATTCTCATTTTCTAATTCTTTGCCACCATAAAAAAAGATCTGCTATAAATAAATACACAAATAAATATACCAGACACTTAGGTCCTTTCTCAAACTAAACTGTCAGGTATTCCAACTCTACCACATTGATCACACTCTGGGCTGGCCACATTGTTCAGAGGCCAAATGTACACTTACCAAAAAGACAATTTTATGGAAAATTCACACAGGGCAAGTGCTCATAAGGTGGTCAGAAAAAAAAAAAAAAAACTATATAAGGACACTTTCAAGGTCTCTCTTAAGAACTTTAGAATTGATTGTATGACATGGGAGACACTGACACAGGACTGCCCAGCATAGCATGCCCTTATCAGAGAAGATACTGTGCTCTATGAGCAAAGCAGAATTGAATTAGTTCAGATGAAACACAAGACATACAAAAAACCTACCCCAAATGTTCATAGGGACTATTTCTGTCTGACCTATGGCAGAACACTCTGAGCTTGTATTGGTTTGATCAGCACACTGTAACACAACTTTAGTGATATCATTTTGATCCCCTTCAAGAATGAAAGACAACAATCTAACCTGTACATATAGGTTCTATTCTTAATTATGTCACTTGGACTACGTCATTTAACCTCTGTGGGCTTCAATTTTTTCTTTATTTTTTCTTTTCTAAAATCTCTTTCAGATACAGATACAGACCTAGTAATGCTATGCTGGGTCAAATAAAAGCCTCCTAGGTATAGTTCCAAGTTGCTCTCAATTGGGAAATGGCTTAATAAATTGTGTTATTTGAATGTAATGTAATGTAATATTATTCTATAAAAAATGAGTAGTGGGTGGATTTTAGAAAACCTGGAAAGACCTGATGCTGAATGAAGTGAGCAGAACCAGGAGAACATTGTACACAGTAACAGCAAAATTGTGTGATGATCAACTATGATAAACAGTTCTTTTCAGCTATTCCATGAGCCAAGATAATTCCCAGAGACTGAAGAAATGCTGACCACATCTAGAAAAAAGTACTATGGAATATGAATGCAGATCAAAGCATACAATTTTTACTTTTTTTGCTTTTTTTTTCTTTCTCATGGATTTTTCCTGTTATTCTGTTCCTTCTTTCACAACATGACTAATGTGAAAATATGTTTAACATGATTGTACATGTCTAACCTATATCAGATTATTGCTGGGAAGGGAGGGGGAAAAAGAGAGAGAGAGAAAAATTTGGAGCTCAAAATCTTACAAAGATGAATGTTGAAAACTATCATTACATGTAATTGGGGGGGGAGGGAATAACATTAAATTTTTAAAAATTGCTCTCCAAAGTGGTTGGATCAGTTCCCAATACACTGATACTACAGTAGTGTTCCAATTTTCCCATATCCCCTCAATATTTATCATTTTCTTTTCTGTCATTTTAGACAATCTGATAGGTATAAGGTGGCACCTCATAGTTGTTTCAATTTCCATTTTTCTAATTAATAGTGTTTAGAGCATTTTTCATATGACTATATATAGTTTTGATTTATTATCAATTGGGAAGTTTCAATCTGAGTAGATGCAGAAGAGATGAATGATTGGGAGGAGGGGATAATCTAGGGTTGGAGTCTGACAAGTCTTAACAGGCAAAAGGACAAGAGGGCAAAGGATTTGAGCATAATTTATAGTATATAAATATAGTATATTCACCAATTCTAGAATTAAGACCGAGAAGAGAGAAGGTAGATTGGAGAAGGGTTGATATACTGGGAAAACAGGAAGAAATGGAAGGAATGACAATCACAAGCAGAATAAATAAGTTTAGAAGGGGATGAGGCATACCAAGATAAAGTCAAAATGAATACATGATTTAGATATAAAGGGTGATAGCATAGTCAAATTAGGGCAGCATGGGAGCACTTACCTTATAGATTTATGGATAAGGGAAGAATTTATGACCAAACAACAGATTATATTATGGGATACAAAATGGACCTCCTTTTTTTTTTTTTTTTATTAAAAGGCCATTCACAGGATTGCAGACCTAAAAATAGGATCTTAAAAGTTCTATAATTTAACCTTTTAATTTTAGCAAAGAGAAAACCGAAGACATACTCCAAGTAACATAATTAAGAAGAGAGCCTGAATTTTGAACTAGATCTTGTAACTGTGATCTCCATGACAACAAATATTGTCTTTCAGCTATCTTTGTATACCCAGTGCTTAGCATTGTATCAAGTCATATCATTCCACCAAGCACATTGTCTTTTTCATAAGTTCCCCCTTCTCTCCTACTTCATACCTCAAATCACTCAACCGCTCCTCTTTTTTTACTCTTTAATAAAGAGGCAGTCATAGTTCTTGTGAGAACAAACTACCCATTTGCCCTTGAAAATCTCCTCCTGTCCTTTGCAGGAGTTTTTTTCTCAGCCATCTCTTTTCTTTCATTTCTTTATCATCAGTCTCTTCTCGTCATGCTCTTCCCCACCACTCACATATACAGTGAGCTCTCTTCCTCTTAAAAAAAACTTTTTAAAATCTCATCATTACCTAAAGCTACTATCTTCTAAAAGTTATTGCCTTTAAAAGCTATTGTCTGTTTACCTTTGTAATTTCGGAGAAAAAAAAAAAGATGTGAACTCATTTTCCTTACTTACTTGCAAACTCACTTCTGGCACCATCAGAGCTCTGATATTACTGATTATCACTTATTTAATAGAGATAACCTCTATTAGATAATAGAGCTTTTTTCAGTTTTCATTCTTTTATAACCTCTACAATTTTTGAGATGGTTGACTACTCCTTCTTCTTAGTAGTCTCTCCCCCTTTGCTTTGTGTGTCATTTCCCCTAGTCTAACCACTCCTTTTCAGTTTTCTTTGCTGCATCCTAATCCTCATTCTGCTCAACAAACATGGAGATGACCCTAAATTCTGCCCTAGTAGCCTTCATTTACAGTCTTCTTCTTCAATGACCTCATTAGCTTCCATAGATTCAATGGTCTCTGTATCCAAATGATTTTCAAATCTATTTCCAATCCTGATTTCATGTTACCAGTTGTCTGCTGTACTTCTCTACCTGGATATCATTTCAAGCCACTCAAATCCAACATAACCAAAACAAGAATTGTTCTATGTTTTTCCAAAGCTTTCCCTCCTTCAAACTTCCGATTCCTGTCAAGGACACCACTTTGCAATCTTGGAATTATGTTTGGTTCCTATTTCTCTTCCCCTGCATCCATTCAGTCACAAAATCCTGTTGATCTTCCACAACACCTTATCTCCACTCACTTTGCCTCTTTCTCAGTTAAAAACTAACTGGTTTCTCTGCTTCAAGTCTCTCCCATGCCACAGGCTAGCTACCACATAGCTTCCAAGTTGATATTCCTAAAACATAGATCTGGCATGACAGCCCTGAACTCAAAAACTTAAATGACTCCCTATCACCTCTCAGATAATATATACAACTACTCATTTTAGTACTTAACTCCCACAGTCCAATAGCACACATTTTCAGCCCTATTCAAACTGTCCTATTATTTATTCACTACACATAACATCTCAATTTTTACCTCCTTGCCTTTTCATTCTATGTTTATAATGCCCTCCTGCCTCACCCCTACCTTTTTATCCCTTAATTTCTTTCAAAGTACAGCTCAGGGGTAACCCCTTTTCTGGGTTATTAGTTTTCTCTTCCTCAGGACATGACTTTCTTTCTATATATTTTTATTTATATTATTATACATGCTACATATCATTACCATCACCACTATGACTCCCCTAAATGATTTTTGCCTTTGTATCTCTAACCCAAGCCTAATACATGCTTGATGAATTAAATTACATGTAAAAATAATTTCTGAATGGACTCTGGAAGCAAACATAAATGCCTGACAAACTAGGAAGAGATAGAGGTAGGAAACAAAAAAATGTAGCTTAAGAATACTAGAAAGTAGAATTCATAAGAAATGGTACTATTTTTTTCTATTCTATTCCATTTTTAATCATGTCATGCTTGAACCAAGCATTTCAGTATATTTATTAGAAATTTAGCATCATTATTGACAATATTAACTTACCTTGCTTTCTTTGTATTGTTATCTGTTAGGGCAAAAATCAAGCAAAAAATGTTAATATTTAGTGGCAAATTACATGCAAAATCACTAACAGTTTTATTTCTTAGTGTTGTTGTAAGATAATGTTTCAAGGGATATAGTGAAAATGACTAGGGTTTTGTGTCATTTTTATCTGTTGTGTCTATAGAGGTAGAGGGCACATATTGTTTTTCTTTAGTGTATCCTCAGAAGAAATTCTTCTGAAAGATTATTTTTAAATAAAATGAGCTAATTTCTATAAAAGAATAAAATTGTCATCCAATCACAAAGACCTTGGTAGATTTGGCAGTTACCCGGCCAGAAAGAAGGGTGCTATTGAGATGAGTGCTAGTAAAAATACAGAATTACAAGCTTGATTATACCTGTAAAAAAAAAAAGCTTCGTTAATTAAAGTTAGCATTTATTAATACATTCATTTTTAGTTTTCCTTCAAAAATGTATGTATATATCTTTGAGGATCTAGTTGGTATTTGAACTTACATTTATATTTGCCACTGGAGAATGAGGCTAGAGGTCAAGAACTGCCTTGTGGTCAAAGGAAAAGAAATGATACTGTGGTGATTGAAGATAAAGGGGTAGGGTAGGGTAGGGAGTGAGACATCTAAGATTCAAAGATTTCATGTTATTTTTCTCTTCTGGCTCAAGTTTTAATATAGCTAATAGTCAATAAAGATTTATTAATTCCCTACTATGGGTCAGGCACTGTGCTAAGTGCATGGGGATACAAATATGAAAAAAAGACAACTCTACCTTCATGGAATTTCCAGTTTGATGGGGGGAGACAGAGCACAAAAAGAAACTGGAAAAAGTGAGGGAGCCTAAGGGTAAGGAGTAGTGATGGGGGAAAAGCCTGGGGAAGATACCCAACTCAGGAGCATAATGAAAATGTCAATCAGAGAAGTGCCAAGATAGTTCAGTAAGGTGAGAAAAGAGAAGATAACTAAGTTAGGCTCTCTCTTTTAATGAAGGTTTGGAACCTATGGCCCCATCCTCAGTTATTTCAGCACCAACTTTCATTGATATTTCTCTCCAATCTGTTCTTATGTGATCCTGAACTCCTGCCCTCTGAATAAACCTCAAAACTTTGCTCTTTGGAACTTATTTTCCTCAGCATTTTGTTGTTGTTGTTGTTGTTGTTACAGGGTTTAAAGATTCAGTTTTTGTTTTTTCCCTTTCATTCTTTCCATGTGGTCAATTCAGAGTTACTAAGTGATCCATCTTAATTTACTGCAGACCTGATCTGCATATCCAACCCTTAGGAATACTGATGGAAAATTGTTTGAGGTAACATAGAGCGTCAGCCCTGGAGTCAGGAAAACCTGGATTCAATCCTTGTCTCTCTGACTTATCCTAACTACTTAACCATGGACAAATCATTCAACATTTCAGTATTCCAGGCCACTCTCTAAAGCTCAGTTGTAGACAAACTCTTGACCTTCATTAGCTGAAGGAGTTTCCATAATAAAAATTACCCACACTGATGAAATCACTGGTCTGGAACCAAAAAAAAAAAAAAAGAAAGAAAGAAAGAAAGAAAAAAAGAAAGAAAGAAAGAAAAAAAGAAAGAAAGAAAGAAAGAAAGGAAGGAAGGAAGGAAGGAAGGAAGGAAGGAAGGAAGGAAGGAACGAAGGAAGGAAGGAAGGAAGATAGAAAGAAAGAAAGAAAGAAAGAAAGAAAGAAAGAAAGAAAGAAAG
>JAJPUD010004127.1:19016-80732 GCA_023553655.1 Myrmecobius fasciatus | reverse complement strand
TTTTTTTAACAATAGCAAGAATTTATAAAAGATTTTTAGGTTTGGAAAGTATGCTACAAGCATTATATCACTTGATCTTTATAAGCCTTATAAGATAAGCTATATAAGGATGATTAATCTAGTTTTATTAAAAAAAAATGAAAACAAATAAGTCTTGGAAAGGTTTAAGTGACTTGATCTTGGTTACACAGCTAATGTGTATGAGAGGCAGCATTTAAATCTGGACTTCCTGATAAGTTCCAGTGCTCTTTCAGCTACACCATGCTGCCTGCAAATACAAAAAACAATGACTCAACTAAACTTTTTCTGCATAAAGATAATTTAACAGGGTTCTTCTGAATTTATCCCAACCTAATTCTTGGACTTTTATATGCTGTTGTTGTTTAGTCATTTCTAACTCTCTGTGACCCTATTTGGGGTTTTCTTTGCAAAAAAAAGATACTAGAGTGGTTGGCCATTTATTTCTTCCATATATTTTATGTTGTTTTGTCCCAAGCAATTGAGACAAAAAGGATCAAATGACTTGCCTAGAGCTGAACTAATGAGTGCCAGAGGCTACATTTGAACTCAGGTCTTCCTGACTGTAGATTGAGCACTCTATTTATTATGCCACCAAGCTGCCCTACTTTTATATGTATGGTATACTATTTAAACATATAAAAACATAAAAACTAACTTGATAGCTAATATTCTAAAGGCTATGCCAAATGTTGTCCTTCACAAGTTTTTTGGGGTTTTTTTTTTTCCTGAATTCATTATTAAAAGAAATTACAAAGTAGAATCTATCAATGTTGTATGCATTTTATATGATTAATTTGTACTATTATTTTCATCAAAGTCTATAAAACTGTTTATAGTTAGAAAGTACCTAGGATGCCATTTACTTCAACTTTTGCCTTCATGAGAATAAAATTTAGATCCAAGGAGAGTCAGTGATTTTCCAAAATCATATAGGTAATAAGTGGCAAAATTGGAATTTGAGCCCAGTTCTTCTATTTCAAATCTAGCTCCCTTTCTACTAACCACAATACCAGATTAATCTCTAAACATCTTGACATTTCAATGGTAGATACTAGCATATATCCAGGGAGTCTGGGGTCATTGAGTGTGCTTTTGTTGTTGTTTTTGTAGATTAGGAATGGTTTCTCTAGGGCTGGTTAAATTCTTCTTCCAAGGACCTCCCTGTTTAGCTCCATTCCCATTCCAATCCCTTTCTTTTTCAATTGTAAATCCAAAATGGTGTGGGGGAAAGCAAAGAAAGGAAATTCTGGCACTCTACTAATGTCCCAAACTCCTGCGGAGGTGCTGATATCACCCCATCAACCATATAATGTCTGGCTCATGGATTGATTCCAAGTAGGTCACCTACTTGGCAGGTAAGTGACATAAGGGATAGAATGCTACAGTTGGAGTCAGGAAAACCTGAATTCAGAGCTTAGCTCATAAGTTTACTAGTTCTATGATTAAAGGTAAGTCATATAACTTCTCTCAGACTGAGTATTCTTATCTGGAAAATAAAGATAATAATAACAACACTTACCTCACATGGATGTTGAAAGGATTGAATGAAATAATAATGTTGTTATTTACATAGCACTTTGAGGTTTGGAAAACATTTTACAAATATGATCTTATTTTATCCTTCCAAAAGCTCTGTGAGGTAGGTGCTACTATTATACTCATGTTACATATGAGGAAACTGAAAAAGTGACTTGCTCAGGGTCACACAATTAGAAAGTATCTGAGATTGAATTTGAACTTAAATCTTCCTAAGGCTTTACACATGTAAAGTACTTTGTAAAACTTAAAGTGCTATATAAATTCCAGTTATTATCATTATTATTACTTATCATGTGGAAAATTGTGACAAATAGCCCGATTCTAGAAAGAAAAAAAATTCTTTACATATAAACTGATCGAAGATGAAAATTTAATTACTTAATCGGATTTATTGAACATTTGTTGTATCCAAGACAACATACTTCATGTAAAGGAAATTAGGTCCTTGTGGCAATCAGACTTTTTTAAAGCATGTTTCTTGAAAACTTACTAACTTTACCCTTTTGCCTCTTTTTATACAAAAGAATAAGGGCAAAATTCTTGTTTCCCTCAATTGAAAAGTTGTCTCTCTCCCCTTGGCTAAAAGAGTGGTAGAACATGTTTTCAGACATGGCCACAATGTTGACTGATTGTCTTAGTTGTATCCCTTTGCTTTGCTTATTTTCTATTGGTAGTAGGGGGAAAACATTGGATACTGTCACTCATTAATGTTAAATCGTCAATAAAACATTTTTTCTTTTTCTTTTAAAGACAAGTGCTCTTACCTGATTCATATGATTCAAAGGCATAATTCTCCTCTCCAAATTTTCTAACACTGCGAAGAATGACTGAATCAGACATGATAATTTCTGCTTTCACTCAATGACCCTGTAAAACAGAAAAGAATCACTAAAACTCTCGTGTCTTCAAGTAATAAATCAAATTAGCTGAAGTAAAAGAAAAATGCCCCCAGAATCAACCTTTACTAATCACTGAGTCAAAACTGGGTTACTGGCTTTGGAGGGCTCTTCCAATTATAAACTGTTTATAATTAATTACTTATAAAATATGTAAAGAAATCTTGAAATCATTTAAAATGTTTTCTACTTTATTTTAAAGAGATACTGGTTAATATCAGAATGTTGTGAGAAGAAAGAATCTACTAGTTTTTCTAGTCAATTTAATTTTTTTTAATGTTTTATAGAAGCTAGATTAACAATTTCAGATAATTGATTTTAGGAAAAACAGAAATCCCATATGAACATATCAGAATCCTCTGTGTAAATTTTGAAAGGCAAGAGTCAAAGGGTATTTTTACATTTTGAAGTCTTCTTTACAAAATATGATAATAAAGATTCATCTTTAATAAAGGGGGGGGTGCTACTCCTGGAAGAAACAGCACTCTAGCCCAGTGATATAAACTCAAATAGAAAAGGATCGTAGGAATATTGACTTAGAATTAACTTAGAAAAGTTATCATTGTAACAGTTACCAATTACATTTTAATCTGGTTCTGGTTTCACTCTCAACCTTCTGATTTGTAGATGAGGAAAATAAGGATTAGACATTGAGTAATTCACCACAGGTTGTGGCATATTGTACAGAAAAAATGAATTATCATTTAAGAGTATGTCCCCTTTTGTACTTAGCAAATTCAGAGGTAATAAGGGGGAAAAAAAGAAGCTGAGAAATGTAAGCTTGAGGTTCTTTCAGGTATAAATGAAGCATAAGCATCTCTTTGGAAACAGACTTTGAGTAAATAAATTGCATATGAAAAGTGAACCTATTCTCAAGGCATAGAAAGCCCTAATATATATATATACATATATATATATATATTTTTTTTTCCTATCTCCTCACTTAAAAGACTAACAGTAAAAGGGAAATTTACTAGGTAGTCACCATAGGCCAGAGGAAGATTCACCAGAATCTTTTTTTTTTATGTTTTATAAAAATACCAGAAAAATTGTCTAATAGGTGAAATTATACTTCTTCTACATCCAGCCAATGAGATGAGAAAGTTCAGAACCCAAGAGATGAAAACTGGAGTTAATTCTACTGGTAAATCCTAGACTAAGGATTTCTGCCCTTTTTAAAAGTTACAGAAATAGTCTTGGTGAAAGAGCATGCTACTTAGGGGTCAGAAATGGTGGAAAATAGAGTTCCCCATCAATTCCAGGGAGAACAGCATAGACACTGTTCCCGGTGAGAAGCCAGTACAACCTAGTGAAGGAATGATCCATTCATCATGAATGTCATGCCTCATAGATCATTTGTAAGGACTCTGAAGAGAAAAAGAAAAAGAGATATCCAAAAGAAATTCCAGAGTTGTAAATTTCCCTGACCATATGTGTTACTAGTACATGTTCCCCATTACCATCATTTTCTAAATTTGTGCCCACATTCTAGTCCCCACAAACAGTGTGTATTTGTGGGAAAGCATTCCCCAGGAGGTTTGTTTTGGATTTTTTGTTTGTGAAGTGGGAATAGATCTTTTTCTTGCTATGCTTTTGAATAAATGTTTTTTCTAAGGATAATTGAGTCCTACAAGCATACTGATGCCAGTTTATGACTTATTGCATTAGAAATAGTCCATCTATAGAGTTACTACTAGAACCTTAGGAAGCAGCATCCTTTAGGGACTCAGACTGCAAGTGTAAATTGATAGAGTAAGCAAAAACTCAGGGGTTATATTCCATTTGATTAATATTTCTGAATTCATATTTTACTTGAAGTTACTGCCTACATAATGCCCCATAAACCTCATAATTTTTTTTTTTTTTACTTTGAGGGGAAGGGGTAATTAAATTCGTTTAAAAGGTCATCTATATAATGAGGGGGGAAATTGCCATTTGTCATGACAAATAAACTTGGTAAATAATTCTATAAACTTATATAGTAAACAATTTTAAACATTTTATTGTTAGGTGGCACAGTAGATAGAGTACCATTCCTGAGGATGCCTTTTAATAAACTACCTTTTTATAATTCCTTATTTATAATACTGACGCCCATGATAAACTCTAATACCTTTTGAAGAATTCTCAACTTTAACTTTTCAGACTTGCGGCCCCATATTATCAGCCAAAACTAAATTATTAAATAAACTATTTTATTTGAGGAATTAAATTTATTAAAAAGAGAATTATGACATCCTTAAAAGAAATGCATCATTCCCCAAAGCAATCCAGCTCTCTTGGTGCCTTCTGCTTAGTTTTGGATCTAATTCATTGTCTGTTTGCAGAATATATAACTTTTGTGATGGACAAGTTGTATGGGATGCCCATCCAACTGACAATAATCAGATCTTAACCATCCATAGAACTTTGTGTCATGAGGTCACATTTTATGTAAATTCTATTCCTCCAAGGTGGAGGTTTACCTAAGTGAAGTGCAAACACCTCTCAGCCTACTTTGCAGAGTCAACAAACAAGTCCTCTGATCAGGTGGATTGGGAGGCAGCTTTAGCGGTGGGAATTTTCACCTCAAAGACAGTGTGGGGTTGGAAGGCTGAGTAGCAGTTTAAAGAACCTTCCTCTGTTAAGTACAGGTATAACTGTACTAAGATGGTCCTGAGCTATGGCTTATGGGGAAGAAGGAGCTTCTGGTGAGTGCAATAGCAGATGGGTAGAACCCCTGCTGACTGTAGGCACTTGTAAGAGAGCTGAGTCCTTGGGTTTGGTTCTAGAGAGGAAAGGACAGTTGAAGTTTGTAGCCATTGAGGGACTCAGGGAGCAAAAAAGTTTGTTGGACATCATGTCTGGGGCTCTGACTTAGGGGTAGAAAATAATGCCCAAAGTTGGGCCCCAAAACAGAGCTTAGAAAATAACAGTAAGAAGGATCTAAGGCCTGTGTCATGATTCCCCAAACTCAGAACTAGAATTTGATTATTTTTTTTTAAAAGCTGCTAAAAATAAAGTAAAATAAAAATAAAAGTGAGGGGCAGCTAGGCGGCATGGTGGATAGAGTACCAGCCCTGAAATCAGGAGGACCTGAGTTCAAATCTCATTTCAGACACTTAATACTTCTGAGCTGTGTGACCCTGGGCAAGTCACTTACCCCAATTGCCTCAGCAAAAATAAATAAATAAATAAAATAAAAGTGAGTAAGTAAAGGAGAAAGAACCATAGCTAGCTACCATGGAAATAGAGAATAGGTTCATATTCGGAGGAAGATAGTGAAGCTAAACAAACAAACAAAAAACCCACTCCTTTTTCAATGAGAAACATCAAAGGATCAAAAGACCCAAAAGAGTTCTTCAAAGAAATTAAAAGGACTTCAAAACTTAAAAGAACTTTTAAAATTAATTAAGAATGATCATAAAAAATTAGGAGAAAAAATAAGTGATCCAAGAAAATTATAAAAACAAAGTCAAACAAGAAAAAGAAAATCAAATCTTAAGGAAATAAAATTATTCCCTGAAAACTAGAATTTGAAAAGGGGAAGCTAAGGATGCTATAGGACACCAAGAAATAATAAAACAAAATCAAAAGAATGAAGAAGGAAAAAAAAAAGAAGAGAATGTGAAACATCTCATAAAAAAAACAACTAATTAGGAGAACTGAGCAAGGAGAGACAATACAAGAATAGGTGGACTACCTTAGTTATAATCAAAAAAAGAATCAACATAATATTAATGGGATGAATAGACCTCAATAAAAAGCCATGTCCCTGTTAGCAACCCAGTATCTAGGTGGATATTAACAGGATTGTCTTATCCCTAAGTGGACCTTTGTGAAATTTCTTGCACTGACAGGATTATCTTGTACAAATACAGCTATCTTGAACTGAAGCTAACTTGAACAGTTTTGGTATGCAATCAGAAGCCAGTCTATATATAGATGTCAAAACCCAAGGTTATTTCCTATAAGCATTTCTTAATTTCCTGTTGACTTTCTCAGGCAAGCAACTAGCATAGTTAACATATCTTGATTTGAGTCTTTTCCTATAAAAGGTCCTGTCTTTCCCCTTGTAAACTGCAAATTCTGCTAAGGAACTTAGCCCACTTGCTTAGCATTATATTATACCTTTTGCCCCTTCATTCAAAGATGGCTTGAGTCTATGAATATTTTCTGGATGACTTCATCTTCATGACTTGTTGTACCCCATCAAGATATTACAAGAAATTATTAAGGAAAATTGCCCTGAAGATCTAGAACAAGGAGGTAAAGCAGAAATGGGGGGGGGGGGGGGAGAGAAAGTTCAACAATCACCATCTGAAAGAGATTTCAGGAAGAAAATTAACAGAAATATCATACAAGCTTCAAAATTCCCAGGTGGAGGAGAAAATATTTCAAACAATAAGAAAAAAAAAGAAAGCAATTTAAATATCACAGAGTTACAACCAGGATTATACAAAACCTAGAAACATCTACATTGAAAGACTGTAGGTCTTGGAAAACTATATTTCATAGAGCAAAGGAGCTTGGATTACGACCCAGGTATCTTACCCAGCAAAGTTAAATACAATCTTGAATAAGGAAAATGTGGATTTAAAAAATGGATATTTAATGAGTTGAAAGACTCTCAGGGATTTGTGACAAAAAGAGCAGAACTTAAAGGAAAATTCAACATACAAGATCCAAGAGAATATAAGGTAAACATTTAAGACCAATTATAAAGGATTCAATAAGGTCAGACTGATTTGTTCTTATATGTGAAAATGTTATCAGTACTCTTATAACTATCATCATTATTTGAGTAGTTTGAAAGAAAGGCATGGGCTGAGCTTTGTGTAATGGGGTGATTCTAAAAAATAAAACTGTTGGGAAAGATAAAAAAGAACTAATTATCTCATACCAATAAGGCATGATAGAAAGAACTGATAAAAAAAGAAGCAAGTAAGGGTGGAGGACTGGTAATGCAGGAAGCTTACTTTAATGAGGGAACAACATATACAACTAAGAAAAGCATAAAAAGTCTTCTAAATTTAGAAAGAAAGAAGAGAGTTAGGAAAAAGGATAAAGGAGAGACTTTCAGAAGTAAGTGTAGATTAGCAATTAGGAGGGGGAAGGGATAAGGAAGAAATTCTTAGAAAGATAGGTAGAGTAAGGTGGAGGGTGGCAGAGAGGATAAAGGAGGGTCTGTAAGAGGGGTGAGTAAATTAAAGAATAGGAGAGCAAGGTAGTATCTAGAAGCAAATTAGAGAAATGAAGAGGGATAGAGTAAATAGGATGAAAAGGATAGAGAGAAAAAAATAGGATGGAGAGAAATATACAGCAAATAATTATAACTTTGAATATGAATGGGATGGAGTTAAAAATGAAATATGTGAAAAATATAAAATGAAACAGGTAACAAAATAGGCTAAAATTTTGAACTCAACAATATGTCACTTTCAGGAAATAATAAAAATGAGTAAGACATACAGAGCTAAAAATAAAGAGATGAGGTAGAATTTATTATGTAAAAAAACCCAAAACAACCCAAGGATAGTAATCATGATCACAGACAAAAAATTAAAGTTCAAATAGATATCATTAAAAGAGAAAAATAAGAAAACTACATTATGTGCTACTAATATTATTCAATATTCATTCTCATATAAAGAATGTAATCAAGTTTATAAGCATATGAGTCATATCTCAATTGCTTAAGTGGTCAAGGGATATGAACAGGCAGTTTTTCTTTTTTTTTATTAATACTTTTTATTTGCAAAACATATGTATGGGTAATTCCTAATCATTAACCCTTACAAAGCTTTCTGTTACAAATTTTTCCCCCCTGCTCCCCACCCCTCCCCTAGATGGCAGGATATCCACTACATGATAATTATGTTAGAATACTTAAGAAATCGAATATATGTATAGTTATTGCATCATATTTTGTGCAGGAGAAATTATATCTACAAGAAAGAATAATCTGATAAAGGAAATACAATGCAAGCAAACCTCAATAGAGAACATGAAAATGTTATATTGTGGTCCACATTTCACATCCCTCTCTCTGGGTGTATATGGCTCTCTTCACCAAACAATTGGAACTGGTTTGAAGCATTTCATTGTTGAAGAGAGTCATGTCCATTAGAACTGATCCTCATATAGTATTGTTGTTGCCGTGAATAATGATCTCTTGGTTCTGCTCACTTCACTGAGCATCAGTTCATGCAAGTCTCTCCAGGCCTCTCTGAAATTGTCCTGCTGGTCATTTCTTACAGAGCAATAATATTCCATAACATTCATATACCATAATTTATTCAGCCACTCTCCAATTGATGGGCATCCATTCAATTTCCAGTTTCTAGCCACTACAAAAAGAGCTGCCACAAACATTCTTGCACATGTGGGGCCCTTTCCTTCTCTTATGATTTCTTTGGGATATAGGCCCAATAGAAATACTGCTGGGTCAAAGGGTATGCATAGTTTGATAACTTTTTGAGCATAGCTCCAAATTGCTCTCCAGAATGGCTGGATCCGTTCACAGTTCCACCAACCATTGTCCCAGTCTTCCCACATCCCCTCCAACATTCATCTTTATCTTTTTGAACAGGCAGTTTTTCAATGGGAAAATTAAAACTATATATAATTATGTGAATAAATGTTCTAAATTATCATTTGGAGACATGTGAGTTAAAACATCTTTGAGATATCATCTTACATTTGTCAGATGGTCTAAAATGATGCTCTTCAACTGAATAATGGCTAAACAAGCTATGTGTATATTATTATAATAGAATACTACTGGGATATAAGAAATGATGAACTGATTGATTTAGAAAAGGAAAGACTTAGACCTATAAAGAAGGATGCTATTCACCTCTAGAAAAAGAACTAAAAAATAGAAATATGCATTTTATGTATACATGTGGACATGTAATATACACTTTACATATATATGTGTGTGTATATATATATATGTTTTATAGATATGCATGTATATGTATACACACAGCTGGGTAGCTTTGAAACAATAGTAGTATTTAGGTTTTCTTGAAATGGAAATTCATTGTTTTAAGCTGAATCTACTATTATGTTTTGCTTTATACTTGAAAATACCTTTTATTCCCTTTTCTCATTTTGTATTTAAATTTAAAATGAATGAAATTTTCATTTGTGTGTTACTTTGGAGAAGTCTTCAGCAAGTCCCCACTGAGGGTCACTAAGGCTAAAGATCATATACAACAGTCTACAAGATTTCTATACATTTAAATTTGACTTCTTACTGCTCCTCAAATAAAGAATTTTATTTTTTCCCACCTCCATGCTTTTACAGTCTGTGACCCAAACCAGGAATGTACTATGTTCTCATTTCTACCTTTTAGGGTCTCCAGTTTTCTTCAGGATTCATTCTCTATATTAAGCCTTTTCTGCTTCCTCAAGCTACCACAAAATCACTTGGTATTTACTTTCCATAGAGCTATATGTATATGTATGTGTTATTTACTATAATTAAATTATAAATTTCTTGAGGTCACAATCTGATTTACTTTTAACTTTGTAACCCAGCACCTAGCACTATGCCTACTACATAGGAAGCCCTTAATAAATGTTTGTTGATTATTTGATTTTATTATCTTGGACAGTTCCTAAAAAATACTGTCCTTTGATAAATTTATTAAAAAAAAACTTATTTGAAGCTCACTAGCTTTTAACAGGTGTGTCCCTCAGCAAATACTAATTAACTAATTTTTCATTCTTTATTGCCTTGCCATGTTCATCTGGTCCCTTAACTCTAGCTCTATCTCATATGCTCTAAAGATGATGTCTCCATTCTGTCTCAGATAAAAGTTTGAGAAGCAAATTTTTTTATATACTTCTACCATACTCAAACCTTATTAAGGTAAGGATCACTCCTTCAACCACCACCTCCTGATAACACATAAACCCATGAAGTACTATTCTTTTAGAGGAAATGCAGAAAAGGAAGACATCATTAAATCAGAGACTAAAGTCCATCACCCTTGGCAGGACACATGAAATTTATTTGGGGAAAGACAGGAGCAGGTCACAAAAAGCTACCCATGATTATCCATCCTATTCCAGGACTCATTACTGGGCCACTGAAAAACTTCTGAGAGCTACAACAAACAAATATGAGAAAATGATAGCCAGCAATGAGTGGATCCTATCTGCTGTATTTTAGAATATTTCTAGTAGGTCAGGCACTATTTAGCCACATTCCTTAATAGGAAGGGCTGTTCCTATAAATGTTATCTCTTCAGTACTTGGTGCCAACAATCACAGCAGCATGCCTCAGTGGTATGGTTACAGAGATTTTTCTCTAGATTTTTGCCATTAAAGCATGAAACCACAGAACCAGGAAAATGCTCAATGGTGTTTCCCTTGCCTGATGTCTTGACATATTTCATCACTAATATACCAACAGCATACTAATTTCCACATTTGTACATTGCATATTTTGTAAATGTTCTTTAAAAAAATATTTTCCTTGTGTATTTGTGGTGCATCCCCAAGTAAACTTTTTTAGGACAAGAACATCTTTTTTATTCTTTTATATCACCCCAGGCCATTTTGTACAATACTCAAAACATCAGAGAAATTCATCATCAACTGAACAGCTACAAAAATTTAATAGAGAGAGAAAGTGTTGTTTAAAAGGCTAAATTACCTTTCCAGGGCCTCAGAGATTAGGTTCTATGGAACATTCATTCCTCAGCTGTGGATTATCCACAGCTCAGACAAGGAGTGCCTGAAGAATAAACTTTTTGTTTATGTTCAGTTGTTTTTCAGTCATGTTCAACTTTTCATGGCTCCATTTGGGATATTGGAGTTATTTGCCTTTCCTTCTTTAGGATATTTCACAGATGATGAAACTGAGGCAAACAGGTTTAAGTGACTTGCCCAGAGTCATACAGCTAAGTATCTGAGATCAGATATGAATTTAGGAAGATGAGTCTTCCTGTACTCTATCCACATTTCCTAGCTGCCCCCAAGAATGAACTATTAACCACATAGTTCATTGTGATCTGAATTATCTATCTATCTATCTACCTAATCTGTTAGGTTGTTGTCTCATCCTTTTATTGGAAAGTGAGATACTGAGAGAATGGACTATTTTTCCCTTTTTTTTTGGTAATCTTAGAGCTTAGCACAGTGCCTGGCATTTAAGTAAGCAGTTGTTAAATACTTACTATTTATTCAGAATTTCAAATTGATTTTATAGGGAGCTTCCTTTGCTCCAGTATTTTGTTTTATGGTTGTGTTTTTTTTTTTTCCTATAGTGCTATTCTGGTTTCTGAGAAACTCTGTGGGAACAGACCCAGAATTATCAGTGACTCCGTAAAAAACAGAATTTCAACGGACCAAAAGCAAAAACATCATGGAATACAGCGGTGATGAAAGAAAGAAATACTTTTAAGTTTTGCTGTCTGACTCTCAGATACATCAGTATAAAATGCCCAGGTAAAATTCCTAAGTTTTGTTATGTATAATATTATCTCATGCTGACTAAAACATTATTATGGTGTTTTATAAATATTTTGTAATAATAATTTATTTAATAATAATAATTTATAAATAATCAATAATTATTTATGACAACAAAATAACATTAAATGATTTATTTAAAATATTAATATAAATTTATTGTATATATAAGTATATAAATCATTAAAATAAAACATTATTATAATAAAAATAAATAAAGTGAAAATAATTTTTAAAAATCATTAACTCCAATTCACATTTACATTTCACTTTAGAAATTATACAGCAGTTTCTCTACAATGGCTCTATCTGGTTCAAGTTTTATCCTCCCCATTTTACAAATGACAAAACTGAAACCAGAGAAGTGGATCATAATCACAAAATTAGAAAACAGGTGATAGGAGAACCAGACATATGTAGATACTTGCTTCTAAGTCTCATGATCTTTATACTGCAACCTTGCTTCTTAGACTAGAAGAAGGCTATGAAAATTAGAAAGTTAGGGGCAGCTAGGTGGTGCCCTGGGCAAGTCACTTAACCACAATTGCCTTAGCAAAAAAAGCAAAAAAAAAAAAAAATTAGAAAGTTGATTCCTTGAGATCCCCATTCAAATTCTCACCATTAATCAGTTCATTATGATTCCATAAAGGGTAATGATTGTTAAAAATTATTTTACTAATACATATTTAGTCAACCATCTAATTATTCTAAACCTACATTTTGTATATTACATAGGAATATATATTCTAATAGGAAGGCCTTATAATAGACCTCAAACTTTAACATAATGGATATTACTTGTTTATTCACTATGGCACTTCCTTTCATAGTCAAAAAACTGCAAGAACACTGACACCAATATCTCCATCTCATTTTGTTCAAATTCCATGACTCAATCAAGCATGAGTCTGACCTGGTTCAGAAAGTCTCCCAGTTTACCCCAAAATGTTCTTGGAGCATGTCTTGCCTAACCTAATGAATAGCCCATCCATCTTGTGACCACCTAGTTAGAGGAGATATTTCCTGCTTTTCCCAACACATAATTTTATGATCCTACTGGTATATTGTTTTGTTTACTTTAGCCTATGTCAACCAAATGTCAATAATGTTTTATTATTAAAATATTTTATTTTTAATAATTTTATATATTTATACTTATAAATATAATTTGTATATGATATTTATATTAACAATTTTTAAAATATTTAAACAGTAAATTATTTTATGAGTAATATATTTAATAAATTATTTTATGATAAAATATTTATAAAACATTATAATGTTTTAGTCAGCATGGGATGATATTATCCATAGCAAAACTTATTATTCTGTATCTGGTATAGCCTTTCTTACATGTCTAGATATTTAGTTCTATAAAAATAGAGCCCTGAGGAGGGGATATCTCAGATTGTGAAGAAGACCTGGGGTCCTAGATTAGAGAGGGTCAGCTCCCTTTAGTAAAAAAGTTTTGACTCAGAGCTCTGTCTCAGTTTCTCTTTTGATCAACCAGGGTGAATTTCCTCCCCACCCCAACAAACATAACATGCAGTTCAGATTTCTCAATGTCTGTTTCTCTAAAAGATTTTTCTTTAAGAGAAAACAGCTCATCTTCCCAGTTACACTAACTGCTCAGACGGAAAGAGAGCATTAATATTGTCTCATTAGTGATCCCAAAGCCCACACAAAATTTATCCAAGGTAACAAAAATAATGACAGAGTCAGGATTTGAAGCCAAGTCCACTGACTCCTTATCCAGAAAATGAAAATCTTGTGCTAAAAAAATTTGTGCTAAAAAGCTCAAATTTCCTCCTAGAAAAATTAACTTAAGACAGATAGATGGCACATTGAATTGAGTTCTGGGTCTGGAATCAGAAAAATCTGAGTTCAAATCCAGTCTCAGATAATTGATAGCTTTATGGCCCTACCTAGGTCATTTAATCTCTGTCTGTCTCAGTTTCTACAACTATAAAATGAAGATAATAGCACTTACTTTACCCGAATGTTGAGAATCAAATGAGAGAATATTAGCTTTAACTCATAAAAGCTTTAAACATTTTAAGTTGGAAAGGTCAAAATTATGGATTAGTATTAAGAGCCAATAATGTGACAAATACCATATAGAATAGATGCTAGAATTAGATGAAGTCCTGCTGTTCATGATTGTAACTACTAGAGTAGTGTTTCTGAAGGGAAGGAAAACTATTCATTCTTAATTTAAAACACAATTATTGTTTATGACTCAAACCATATCCTTAAATCACTGAAAGTGCCAACTAAAGTAGAGAATTAGAGCTTTTTGTTTATCCAGAATTTAGAATTTGAAACTCAAGAGAAATACAAACATTATTCTTGGTTCTCGGAGAACACAGCTTTCACAGAACAAATCTTAAATCCAAAAATCTGCTCCTTTTTTGAGTCCATGGAACTTTCCAGAGATAGAGGCCTCTTCTGAGCAATAAAGTGGGTGATAATTCTCCTTATGTTCCCTGTCAGGGGAACTCCTTATGTTCCTACTTGCCACAATAAAAAAAAAAAAAATCACCATATTCATTTGGTGGCATTGGCAATGTTCTTGATGTGACTTTTATTACACTCATCAAAGATATTATGGTATTATTAATGTTTACAGTATTATAATACTGTTCCATTCTCAGAAATGGAGACAAGATAAGGCTTGCCTTTAAGACCTTTGAAAACTCTATGGTCCCTAGATTATTTGTTAAAGATTATTCTAGAGAACAAAACTAGACCAGCAAGGAAAATTTATTTTAAAAAATAACAATCCACAAGAGCAAATATAATTTTAAAGGGAGAAGATTTGAATAGAGCTATCCAAACCTACAGAGGCACCAACTTACCTGTGGACATAGATCTGGGCAAGCCGAAAGAAACTACTTGACTGCAGGGAGTCAAAAGGTATTTCATCCTTTCCCAACCCCAGTTTTCATCACCTTAAAGGCTTGATCAAAATTCAGGCGTTTTAGTTAACATTATCTATTTGTTTGTGGGTCAATGGCCCTGAGGCCATCCTAAAGCTCAGGTCAGTGACATATGAGGAAGGGTTGAATCTAATCAAAGCAATAACACCACATACACAGCAGGAAAGCCCTTTAAAAGCTATCAGTAGAGTCTTTTAAGACTGTCAATCCGTCTTCTAAATTAGTATTCACACTCTAGCAGACAAATGCAGTAACTATGCATGATGCCTTTCACCGGGAAACGGTCTCTGTTCTCAGGCTACAAGCCCTTATTTTAAAATTTGACTTTCTCCCTCAAATGCTTTGAAAAAGTAAAATATTCAGGGAAATATTGATTTTAGTAGGTTTCCTGTGTTCCTGACTTGCTCAAGTACTAATAATTAGTCAGGTAACTTTAAGAACTCTTGAATCAGCCCTTAACTTAGATACCTCAAGTGCACAGGCAACCTTTGCACCTGGGTTTAAGAGGTCAATCAACTCAGGTTTACCTGAACTCCAATGCCTGTACTGTGTAAATTTGCATTAAAGACTTTTTTTTTTTTAAGTTTAAGCATTAAGAAATTCAAGCCAAGTAAATGCTTCATTAATATATACAATTTTTACAATTTTACAAGTTTATTTTCATAAGTATCAAAAAACCACTTAGAAAAAGGTACAGGTCAGAATCATCCTTAACTACATGTTTTACAACTTTTCTAGGCATCTCATTTCCTACTTTTATTGTTTCCTTATGTTCCCTTGTTCTTTCTTAGGATCATAGATTGAAAATTGGAAGGGATCAATTTTTCCAGTTCATTAAGTTCAACTATCTCTTGATAGGTGAGGTAACTGAGGCCTAGAGAAGTTAAGGGACTTATTCAGGATCATCCAATTAGCAGGTTTCTGAGCCTGGATTTGTACTCAGATCTCTCTGATTCCTATCCCTAGTCTTCTTTCTCCTCCTAACTCCAAAGCTATTAGTCTTCTTTTCCTTTCTCAGGCTTCTACTTCAGGACAGTGTTTAAGTAAGGTCCCATACCAGGACTTCTAATGACAAATAAAATTACTGGTTCTGCTTCCCTTGTACCAACTAAGGATGCACTTGCTGAGCTGACACTGGGCATGTAGGTGCAAGGGTTGCCTCTGGTTGCCAACTGCCAGCTCTGACACATAGAGAATTTAACAACTTTAATTCATTTCAGAATTTAGAAAACAATGCAAAATGGTATGAGATAAAAGACAAGTTATGAGATGGACCTGAACACCCATTTAATGAACTTCATGGTATTAGAACATTATTTTGCCCATTATTTATAGGAAGGTGTCACTGGACAATTCAGGTGGAAATAAGGCCAGAACTGTTGATTTGACTGGTTCTAGTTTTCTAAGAATTAATTAGTCTATATTCAAAAGACAATGTAAAAATGGCGTAGGATATCAGGGCTGGAAGAGACATTCAAAACCATCTCCTCTAACACTCTTGAGTTTCAGATGAAGTGACTTGTCCATGATCATTATGGTAAGCCAGGAGATGTTTCACTATGAGTATGGTTAAACAATAATAATTATTTAATTAGTCTAAGCCAATAAGAAACTTTCTCCAGAGAGAAGGGACAGGATAATGTCTTCCAGTAAACAGTCATCTTAGGTCCCTTCTAAAGAGAGAGATCTTTCTAGGAGTCTGGACAATTCTCATTTTGCATTTATTCACATTATGCAAATTCAACTTTATATAAACAATTCCATATTCCAAAAAGAATACTCAAGATAACTCTACTTCACAGTATTGTGCTCTTTCTTCACACCGCCCCTAGTCTCATCACTCCTCAGCCTTCTAATACCACAAAAAAAAACCCAAAAAACAAAACTGGGGGGGACCCACCAAGTAAAAGCAGAAAAATAGCGGAGATGAAAGACTGCCCCCATGCTACTAGATTGGGGATCTGACTTGAGACCTTCTTAGAGAAGACCTTTGTTCTCCTTTAGTCCACCTATCCCATATCCAGCACCTTTATGCAGACCCCATCTCTGTATAGTCCATCCTGTTTGGGTCTATTTCTGGCCCTCAGGTATCCCTCTCAGCACTACCACCATGGTTTTTAGGGGGGTTTTTTTATTTGTTTTTTTTTTCATTTATTTTTTTTTTTAAATTCAAGGCAATTAGAGTTGTGACTCACCCAGGCTCACATAGCTAGTAAATGTTAAGTGTCTAAGGTCAGGTTTGAATTCTGGTCCTCCTGATTCCTACTCACTGTGCCATCTACCTGTTCCCTACCACCATGTTCTTTTTCAACTTTACCAGTCCCCTGTACCTGGCCCAACTCTCTAAGTGTTCCACTTCCTGCTCTTATTTCTCTGTTCCCACTTCCTATCCTTGAACCATGTGCTAGCAAATTCCCATTAAGGTAAAAATCACTTTACACAAAAGTCGGCAGAATGATCCCCTTACATAAAGAGAGAACAGGTTGTATATAGTAAAAGGACCAGAATCTTTTCAATTCTATCAGAACCACTATTTTCCTGCTAGCTGCCTCTTAACTGTATTCAGAAAGGAACAGGAAGATGTAGATAGATGGATTCCCTATATCTTGGGCCACTAGTTAAGAAGAGCTATCCTTTTGTAACTAGGTTCTCCAAGAAGTGGGGTAGGAAAGAGACAATGCTATGGCTATATATGGTAAAAGGCATGATCCTGACAGCAGAGAGAATGCTGAGTTCAACTATATGTGTGTGTGTGTGTGTGTGTGTGTGTGTGTGTGTGTGTGTAAGACACTCAATATATTGGCTCCAAATTCTTAGGGGAGACATTGAAAGAATAAAAGAATATATTTCAGGGATGAGAAAAAGAAAGTTTTTTGAATGACCAAATATGAATGAAAAGCTGGTCCCAACACACATCTAAACTTGCTTGATATACTAGACACTACTAGAGTGTACTTTGTGTCACTAGGATGATGATTCTTTCTCTCTTCATTTAAAATGAGATACCATCTTCCTCCAAGCTGAAGAGTTCATTAACGTTTGTAGATTCTAATCTCTATAACTTTGCCTGTTTCTACTTGTTGTTTGCTTAGATAAAAGGATTTATTCACTATTTACCTTTTGTGTAACCAACATTTGGGAGAGAGACAATAAACTGTTAAGTGCATCTGCATCTTTAAATCTACTGGACAAAGGTATGGTCATTTTCTCTTTCAGGTGGCATCCAGGAGCAAGGTTTTCATTCATCCACAGCATTGGTACCATGCATCAAGGTGACATTCCCTCAGGCCCTGTCTATTAAACTTGTATTCAATTCTTTAAGCTTTAAAGGGACCGCTTGAAATATAATTTGGTTGCTGGAAATCAACTATAGGTAATAGGCATCTGACCACTGGAAAATATGGAGATCTCCAAACAGAATGATCTAGTGGCTAATGTTGCTGGTAATTGTCTCCACCTTGCTGAGATTGACCTTCACACAATTCCCACAAAACATATAAATTCCTCTTTTTGGAAGCTAGGCCTCTTTTAATGAAGCTTAATGAAGCTCTCCAATATCCATACCACATTGCTGATGTATATTAAACTTGCAATTAGCTAAAGCCCCTAGTGTGTTTTCAGGAAAACAAACAAACAAACAAAAAAATAACCAATATATATAGCCATGACTCCCTCATGTTGTACTTATGAAGTTATTATTTTGAAGCCAAGTATAAAATCTATCGTATTTCATCTTGTTAGATTCATCCTGTCAAAATCTTTTTGGCTCTTGATTGTCATTCAGTATAATAGCTATCTCTTGGAGCTTTTTATCATCTATTGACTTAATGGTGTTGAGGATTTCCTTAGTTCAGAGATCCTGAGATGCTCCTGGAGAAGAATTCCTCCCACTTCGGACCATTTGACTGGAGTTCAATAAATTAAGAGGCAAGTAGATAAAAAGTTAAATTATCATCAGCTGATGAGAAGTTGATAGATGGATGGCACTTCAGAGAGCAAAGGGAGATATGCATAGAGCTTTGTACAACCTTGGGATAGCATTCCAGACAACAAAAGTCAGCCATCAAGAGAGGTTCTTTATTTCTTTGAGAGATTGAGTAATATGAACAGGATGTCAGGTGATGTCAAGGGGAGAGGGGGAAAATGGTAAAGCACCTAACCTTGGAGTCTCAGGAGTTGCAAAAGATCAGGTTGGTTCCAATGGGATAATGCATTTCACTAGGATTAATCTTATCAGAATATCCTGGTGGGGCAAGAAATCTTCAAGATAGTGGATGTCTCCAAGATAAAGAAAAATCTTTAAGGCTCATTACCTCCTGCCCCACTGACATTGAATCATTAACAACTACTCTTGGAGTCCAGCCTTCTAACTCATCTTGAATCTACTCTATCATATTATTATCTAGCCTATATCTTTCCATCTTTACTTAAAAAAATAATTTATGAGACTTTATTAAATATTTCTGTTAAATATGGTTAAATTATATTTAGTATATTTTCAGAGCCACTAATTCAGTAACCACATCAAAAAAAGGAAATAATGTTGACCGGAGATGCCTTATGTGACCATGCCGGTTGATTGTTCTTACTGTTTCCTGCTGTAGATGAATAATCTTTATGTCTTTAAATATACATTTGAGATTCAACATCAAGCTCATTATCTTCCCTTTTGTAAAAATCAGAATAAATTTGCTTTCAAATATCGCTAGCAACACATAAATCAATTCTTTCACTTTCTAAAGATGCAATTCATATGGACTAGATGATTTGAAATAATTAAAGGCAATAGGTATTTTCTTACTATCATTTTACTTGGGTTCTAAGTCCCTATTGACTATTTGTATTTTGCCATTTTCAGTACAAAGATTATTCTTTATTAAGGATAGAGTTGCTCTGTCTTCTCTTAGTTATCAATTAGAATAGTCTCAACCACTCCAAGCATTAGCCATATCCTTTCTTTGACCTTCTTTTTCCCTATATAACTACAAATAAAAATTTTTAAAAAAATTTCCACTCTTTATATTGTTTTTAGCTTTCCTGTTCAACCTCATATTGTTCTGAGCTTGAGCACTACTGACAACAGTTTTACAGGACTAAGCCCATTCACATTCATCCTGTGTTAAATCTATTGCTTCCCTCTACTGTATATATCTTTCTAATTTTAATCTAAGTTAGTAGGATAGTACCCTATGTAATCACATTAGTCTCTCCAGACAACTCTTAATTGAACATATTTCCCATACTGTCTTCAAAATTTCATTTTTGAAACTTCCCCATTCTTTTTGGGATGACTTCCCCTGCAGATTTTTAATCTCATATGATCCTACCTATCTTCCCTCTCAGATCTGCTTTCCCAAAATCTAGGGTACTTCTTAGACTAGACTTGGCTTTCCTCTTCTCTTCTGTCATAAATTCTAGTGTTTCCATATAAATAAGAATGGTGTGTGAAAAGGCTCTTAAATAGTGGGATGTAGAAAATATGGAGACCTGTTCCATTAAGGAGATACTGTGTGAATGTCTTTGAATGCACGATTGCTTGGGACTATAATCAGACAATAAAGTTAGAACATGTACATAAACCATCTTTTCTTTGGATTCTCAGAAACATATTCCAGCAATCTAATCTATATAAGGATATCTAGACATGCTTGCAAACATTTGAAATGTGTAGATATTTGCAAAGGATAGTTTCTAAATGTGAACTTTCTGAATCATTTCTTAAACAAATTTTATTGAGGAAGGGAAAGGAATGTAATTTTTTTTAAATGTTACACTAATGTTCTTTTTTTGTCTTCATTTCCCATTAACTATACCTACCATGTAGTCCCCTCCTATAACAAAGAACTACAATTAAGCCCAACAAACTGACTCATTGAGTCAGTCATGTCTGGGAGTGAATGGCTCATTTCCCATCCATAATCTACCACCTACCTCCCAAGAGGAGGGAGCTATATTCCATCACCAATCCTTTGGAGTTGAGATGGATCACTACATTGATCCAAGTTTTTATCAGCAGGTAGTATGTTTCCTTTTTGAACAAAAGCAAAAGCAAAAAATAAAAAGTTTCCTCATTAGCTATTATAAAAGATATTCTAGTTCAGGTATCAATCTATAAGCATCTATTACAGCACCAGCTGTGTGGCCAGGTTTAGTACTAGCTGCTGAAGGTACAAATACAAACCTGTAATATCTCTCTCTGAAGGAGATAAGGTTTGCACTAGGATACTGAGGTCCTCTCCAACTGTAAAATTCAGTCATTTTGTAAAATAACCTACCCATTTCCCAAAGTTCTTTATTACCTCCAGTGCTCAGTACTTACTTTCAAAACAATAATACCTTGAGTTTATATAGCAGCTCTGGTTTAGGTGGCCCTTTTATGGCTGACAAATTATTTTCTAGATGAGACAAATACTACCTCTCTCACTTTACAAAAAAAAAAAAAAAGAAAGAAAGAAAGAAACTAAGATCCAAAGCAAGCATATAATTTGTCCATTGACTTAGAACTAGTAAGAAACACTTAAAGACTTGAATCTAGACCTTCTGATTCCAAGTCTAGAACTGAATTGGTTTGCTCATTTCTGAAAAACAGTTTGGAATTATGCCCAGAAGATCATCAACATGTGCACTCCCTTTGGCCAGTAATACAAATACCGAGGCTTATTGCCCAAAGAAAGATGAAAAGGACTCCTATATGGAAAAATATTTTAGACTTCTTTTATAGTAGCCCCAAACTGGAAAGGAAGGAGTTAGCCTGTTGGGAAGCAGCTGAACAAATTGTGGTACATAGATGTCAGGAAATATTGTTGTACAAGAAAAATGATGGAAGACAGTTGTGGAGAAAACTGGGAAGGGCCCTATGAACTGGTTTAGAACAAAAGGAGCAAAGCTAGGAGAACAATTAATATAACATCATCATAGGAAAAATCATTGAAGGACTTAAAAACTCTGATCAAGGCAATGAAAAAAGCATGTTCAAAAGAATAAAGATGAAATTTTCCACTCATCTCCTGACTGAGATTTTTGTTGATTTTATTGTTGTTGTTGTTTGGTTTTTTGTTTGTTTGTTTTTTGTTTTTAAATAAATGGCAATTGTTGGATTTAGGGCCAGGAGGGGGGGAAATGGGCGATTAGGCTATACTGCTGTGTTGAGGCCTTTCTTTTTTCAATTAGGGAAGGCAGTAATGGAAAAGAAAAATTAATAAAATTTTTGTTAGTTGAAAAAATAATAAAAATGAACTTTTTTTAAAAACTACAATAAACTGCTTTTCAAAGCCCCTGGGGGAGGATTCTGGGAAGATGGCAGAATAGGTCAGTAAATTTCAAGCCCTCCAGATTTCCTCCACAAAGAGAACAAATTTGCACCTTAGGGTGAGCCTAGACAGGTGGAAAATCAAGAAGACTTGGAGTGGGACAGGAGTCCTCCTGGCACAAACCGAGAAGATCTGAAGAAAGACTCGAGGCTGTTGATTAAGCAGTATGAAATGCAAAGCCCTCCAGGGTAACTTCACAGAAACACTGTGGGACTAGTGGGTTTTGGCTGGAGCCTCTGCAGGAACCACAGAAACTTTCACCTCTCAGACTACTTCCGGAGTTGAAAGTCTGAGTCTGGGAAGACTGAGTGGGCAGGAATATGGGGAGGGAAGGTGTATATGTGTGGATATATACATCTATATATGTATATATAAATATATCTGGGCTTAATTATAGCATACTTGGGGGAAGTAAGAGGGATGAAATGAGAAAAAAAAAGAATAAAGTTTTTTTTAAAAAGTGAGCAGCAGAGACCAGAACAAACTTCAAGGAAGCAAAGAAAAGATAGATGGACACTCATGAATATAATTTCTTCCATTATATATCCTTTCTTGAACTGGTAATTTATTGTTATATATTTTGAATCTTCCCTGATGTTCTGCTGAGCATGATAATATTCTGTTTTGTTTTATTTACCTTTTCTTTCTTTTTTCTATTCTTTTTTTAAATAAACAAACAACAACAACAACAAACAAACAAAAAAAGACACTGACTTTAGAGAACATTTAGGGAAATTTTATATATATAATAGCTCTTCCCAAAAGGCTAACTTGATCACTTGCTTTAAAAAAAAATCTCCAAAAAACAAGTCAATTTCAATTCAATTCAATAAAGATTCATTAAGCAGTGACTAGTGTCAGGAACTAGGCCAAATCCTGTGGATACAAATAAGAAAAAGAAATATAGGCCAAGACCTCAAGAAAGAAAATAATACATAAAAGGAAGTTAAATAGGAAAAAAGGCACCAGGAGGTATTGGGTGCTGCAGATTTCTTTAATATGTTTGTTGAGCATGAATTGCTTTCTTTCAAAAATCATAACATTTGACCCTTTATCTACTGGGGGATAACTCTTGTACTCATGTATTCATAGAAATCCTCATGGATATTCCATAGCAGACCTTTATCAGAAAAACTTGCTGTAATTATTCAATGGATAATTGCCTGGAAATTTCAGTGAATTCAGTGATTTCTATAAAACAAGGCTTTGGAAAGAGCTTAAAGTTCTATTGTAGTTCAAAGGGTTTTTTGTTTGTTTGTTTGTTTGTTTTTCCCTGAGGCAATTGGGGTTAAGTGACTTGCCCAGGGTCACATAGCCAGGAAGTGTTGTCAAATTTGAACTCAGGTCCTCCTGACTTCAAGGCTGATGCTCTATCCACTACATCAACTAGCTGTCCCTAAACTATTTTCCATTTGTGACCCTTTTCTCCCCAGAAATTTCAACTTGACCCTGGGTACAGAGGTTTATGAAATAGTATATAAATCAAATATTTACTGATAAGAAATTATAATTTCACTATCTACACATTCAGTTATGAGATCCCATATGGGGTCATCAGCCACAGATTAAGAAGCTGGGATATAGACTATCAAAAACTGAGTTATTCTTTATATTGATGAGATTTCAAGTGATCAGCTTTTCCTAGGGGAAGCATAATGTCCCCTTCACCAAACAGAACAACTCATAGAAAATGGAGAATTATTGGAACATCAGGAAGGGGGTGGGGATAGGGTGGAAATAGAAGGAAAAACTGAAGAAAGGACAAAGAGGAATAAGGGAAGAGGAAAAAAAAATCTGCTACAACACAACGCTTATTAAGGAAATGTCATGACTATGGGATTATGGTATTCATTTGAGTTGCCAAGTGGCATTGTGTTCCATTTGGGATTGGCAGGTCTTCCTGCCATTATAGGAGGGTCCATTTGCATGCCTCAGCTTATTCTGGGTTCCTCCCTTTTCTATGAAATGACATATAAGGGTGGAGGAAGTAATTCATTGCTAGGCTACATGAGCAGGTCAATGGTGACTAGGCCAGATGATAATGAATTATAAGGCGTGTGTTCAAAATGTAGACATTGCTTTGTACTACCTAGCTTAAAGCATGGTAGTTCATTCTTGGAGTGTAAATATATTGCATAGAAGGTATTGGTTTTACAAAAAAATAAATAAATAAATTAGGGAAATCAATCCAATATTTTCAAAAGTTTCATGAAGCTGGGATCTGTAAGTACATTGTCAAGTCTTGGTTGAGTCACATTTCTTGAATTTTTAATGATTCATAAATTGAAACCTTATCAAATTGCCTTCTCAGTGGGGAGGCAGGGAGGAAGATAATTTGGGACACAATGTTTTGTAAAAGATTTTTAAAAATTAATTTTACATGTAACTGGGGGAAAATATAATACAAAATAAAAATAAAATAGGATGATAAATTGAAATACTTGTGTCATTTATCACATAGGTATGAGGAACCCCCAACTCCACTGTCATAAATCCTTCAATATATATCACCCTTTTAGTAATGATTCCCAGTATGAGACATATGTCCTAAGAACTGCATAAAACTGATTCTCTGAGAGAACTGTGAAAATGAATAAGATACCCACTTTTATGGTTTATTATAAGATTACTACTGTGCCAAGAAGTTTCAGAACATGAGAAAGGAAAATCTTAGGAACTGCCTCTAAGATAAAGGATGAGCTTTTTACCTTTTTCAGACAAGGGATACTTTTTCATCAAAAAAAAAAAAAAGTCAAATAGAAACATTCAAATGTCAGAAAGGAAAATAATAGCAAAATGGTGAGTGATTCTAACTAAATTCAGTCAGCTGATCGACATACATATATCAAAAAGCTATTCTATAGCAAACATTATGTAGATAAAAGAACAAAAATTAAAGTTCCTCCCCCTGAAGAAACTTGTACTCTAATACATAGATACATAAATGCAGAAAATATACCCTTTAAATACAGGGAACTAGTGTATTGAGGAGAAAGGTAGTAATGTCTAAGAAGGTCAGAAAAATTTTTATGTAAGGGATGGCAGATGAACTGAATTTTAAAAGGAGCCAGAATTTCTCAGAGTTGGGATTAAGAAGGAAATGTATTTCAGGAACAGAGTATTATTATTTTTTATTGCTTTTTTATTTTGTTTTATTTTATTTGGTGAGGGTTAAGTGGTATGCCCAGGATCACACAGCTTGGAAGTGTTAATTGTTCAAGGCAGGATTTGAACTCAGTTTCTCCTGATTTCAGGGCCAATGCTTTATACACTGTGCCAGCTGGCTACCTCTGGAATATTATTAAGACACCAAAGTAGGTCATGGCATACTGTGTATGATGACCTGGCCTTTTTGATTGGATTTGGGACTGTGTGGGTGGGAGTGATATGTAATAAGCCTTGAAAGATAGGCTGGACTCAAATTGTGAAGGTTTTCAAATGTCAAACAGAAGAGTCTGTATATTACCTTAGAGACAACAAGGAGGAACCACAGCTATCTGGACAGGAAAATAATCACTTTGGCAGCTATGCCCAAAATAGAATGGAAATGGAGAGACCTGAAGTAGTGAGACAAATTAGAAAGTTATTTTACTTGTCCGAGTAAGGTAAAGTAAGTAAAGCCTGAACTAAGGTAGTGGTTATGTGAGTGAATAAAATGAGATTGATAGGAAGAATAATAGCTAATATTTAGATGCACAAGATATTGCAAAGGGAGAATCAACAAGACTGGTCAGCTATTTAGATATTATGGAGGAAAGAAAATTAGGAATGGAGAGTTGAGAATGACTCCAAAATTGTGAAAGCTTAGTGGTACCCTCCTCAGACTCACGGAATTTAAGCCAAATATAGGGTAAGTGGGTAAGAAAATGAATTCTGGAGTTTGGAAGTTTTGAATAAAGATGAACAAATGTGATAATACAATGAGATCAGTTCAGAACTGGTTGGCTGGCCAAACACAGAGTTGCCATTAATGGTTCAATGTCATTAAAGCAGATTATCCCAGAAGTACCCCCAGGGATGAATTCTTGGTTTTAGATTGTTTAAGATAGTTATTAATTACTTGAGATAAGGCCTTCCTAATAAAGTTTTCAGGTAATAAAAAACTGGAAGAAAAAAATAACATATTACTTTTATTAACATATTACATTAAAAAACTAACATATTACTTTTATTAACATATTACATTATTGAGCTAGGATCCAAAAAGATCTTGATAGACATTGGGTTGCATCCAATAAGATCCACTTCATTTGAGAATAAATGCAAAGTATTACATAGGTTAAAAAAAAAAATCAACTTCATGAGTACAAGCTAAAGGAGATATGGTTAGATAACAATTTGCCTGACAATGACCTTGGAGCTTACTAGAAAACACAAAGAGAGTGAAAGGAAACAAAGTGGAGAAATCTAATGTAGACCATCTTTCAAGGACCTTAACCACAAGAGGGAGGAGAAACATAATGATGTGTCTGTGTGTGTGTGTGAGGGAGAAACAGACATGCTTACAGGCAATAGGGAAGAATTCAATTGACAGGATGAAATTGAAGATAGTTGAAGAGTGGGGATGAAAGTAGGGGTGATCTTATAGGAATGGGGGTAAAGTCATTTGTAAATGTAGAGGACTTTTATTTTATCAAGGAGTAAGGCTGCTTCATCATGTGGGAAAGTGGTAAAGGAAGATAGTGGCAGCAAATATCTAGGAGTTGAAATGAGAAGGGGAATAGAGATAGTTTTTGATAAAGGGTCTTTTTCCCCCCAGTAAAATATGAAGCAAAGTTTTCCACTGAGAGGAAGAAAAATGCACTGTGTTAAGTGACAGAGTGAGTTAATTAGGGAGGTAAAAAGAATTGTGTGAAGACCCAATTGAGGTTATATAACAAATTTGGTTTCATGATAAGCTAACAGTGGGTGATATTTCTGTGTTCAAAAATGTGCACATAAAATTACTAATATGGAAATGTTTTACATGATCATACATGTATAACTTATTTCAGATTGCTTACCATATCAAGGAAGTGGAAAGGGAAGGAGAGAGGGAGAAATAGAATTTGAAACACAACACTTAAAAAAAAGTTTAAAATTGTTTTTACATGTAATTGGGGGAAACAAAGTATTTTTATTTTTTTAAGTGTGTACTTTTGGTGACTTTTAAAATATAATTCCAAAACATTTTCAGAGTAATTCAAAGCTCCACCACTGATGCATTAATGTACCTGACCTCCCATAAACCTTCTAGAAATTTACAATTTCCTTTTTTTTTTCATCTTTACTAATTTAATGGATGTGAGATAGAACCTTAGAATTTCTGTTCCCCTTATAATTAGTTATTTGGTGCATTTCTTTAATAGTTTGTTGAGCATGAATTTCTTTCTTTCAAAAATCATAGCATTTGACCCTTTATCTACTGGGGGATAACTCTTGTACTCATGTATTCATAGAAATCCTCAGGGATACTCCATAGTAGACCTTTATCAGAAAAACGTGCTGTAAATATTTTTCTTCATCTATTTCCCTCCAAATTCTAACTACACTGGTATTGTTTGTGTAAATGTTTTCCTTACCACATAACCTATTATAATAGCTTACTAGTTGGTCTGTGTCACAAGTTTTTCCTTAGTACAATATAGCCTCTTCAGCAGGTGTAGATCTGGCCATGTTATCCCACAATATCAAATGTAAATTGGTGTTCAAATCTGCTCCCAACTTTTAGAATCTCCTTACAAATCTCAATCTCTCTTTCTCTCCCTCTCCCTCCTTCTCTCTCTCTTTCTTTCTCTCTCTCTCTCTCTCTCTCTGTGTCTCTTCTCTCTTACTGTTTCTTTCTTTGCTTCTCTCTGTCTCTCTGTCTCTCTCTCATACACACACACACACACACACACACACACACACACACACACACACACACCCCACACACACATTGTGCAACCCAATGACACAACATTTTGCTCTTCCTCAAAGAAGGCTCCATCTCCTGACTCTGGATAGTTCCCCTGACTATCTGCCATTTCTGGAATTTCTCTCCTGATCTCTGTCACCTGACTTCCCTGGCTTCTTTCAAATCCCAACTACAATCCCTCTTCCTTCTTTCTATAGAAAGCCTTCCAGATTACCTTTAATTCTAGTGTCCCCTCTGTGGATTACCTTCAATTTTCCTGTATATAGCTTCTTTGTACATAGTTGTTATTATGGTCTCACCCCTATTAGACTGTGAACTCTTTGAGAGCAGCAGCTTTTTTTTTTTTTTAATTATTGCTAGTGCTTAGCACAGTATTAGGCACATAGTATGCACTTAATAAATTTTATTGGCAGACTGAAAGACTCGCATATACAAAATATTTAAAATAGCACGTTTTTATAGCAAAGAACTGGAAACTAAAGGCGTACTCATCAATTTGGGAATGACAGAACAAATTATAGTATCTGAAAGTAATAGAAAATTGTTATGCCATTAAAATAGTGAAAGAGTTGGTTTTGGGGGAGGAAGCAGTGAGGATTTTATGAATTTATACAAAGTGA
The DNA here is from genome assembly GCA_023553655.1 of Myrmecobius fasciatus. Classification (NCBI taxonomy): domain Eukaryota; kingdom Metazoa; phylum Chordata; class Mammalia; order Dasyuromorphia; family Myrmecobiidae; genus Myrmecobius; species Myrmecobius fasciatus. The sequence continues at coordinate 52,043 of JAJPUD010004127.1, read as the reverse complement.
TTCATATGCAGAATAGGAAAACAATTTACATAATAAATTACATAATGACTCTAGGCCCCTGAAGGAAAACAACTATGGGAAGTTTAAGAATTCTGATCAATGAAATGACTGTTCAAAATTGCAGAAGACTAATGATAAATCATATTTCCTACAGAAAGGTAATAGACTAGAGATGTAGTATGAGACATACATTTTTAAATACAGCTAATATGTGAACTTTTCGAGGGTATGACTATACTTATTTGTTACAATGAAGAGTTCTCTGTTTCTCTGTCTCTTTCTAAAAGGAAGAGAAGTAGGGAGGGAGTACTATGTACCAGGCAGATAATAAATTACATTTTCATAATTATTATCTTATTTGATTCTCACAATAACCCTGGAAGGTAGGAATCATTTTTATCCCCATTTTACAGTTAAGGAAACTGAGGCAAACAAAAGTTAAGTTACTTGCCCAGAGTCATATACCTAGGTAATATATGAAATCAAATTTGATCTGAGCTTTTCCTGCAGCCCTGGAACTTTTATCCACTGTGCCAGTTCACTGTCTAGTGACACTAAAGATAATGATACTAAAAAAGAAGAACGTTTAAAAAAAAATACTGTTGAAATATTTAAAAAGAATAGAGCAAAATAGAATGAAATTGGGAAGGAAACCCAGACAAATACAGCAGTGTTAAAGCTATCATGTCAAATGATAATATTTGCCAAATATAAAATAAGCAAAAATCATATGTGGTAGAAAATTGTGGTTCCATATGCTGTCATCTTTTTCTGTTCTCATTAATGCAAGAAACTGTGTTTGTTGCTGTCTGTCACTTTCATAAAAATGGAAAGCTAATCAAAAATAAATAAATAAACATACAGATGAGATAAGAGTAAATGATGTTTAATTAAGTAGCTATGTGGTACAATAGATAGAACACTGGATGTTGAATCAGGAAGCTTTTGTTTGTTGAAATGGTTTGCTGTTTCCTTCTCCAGATTATTACATAGATGAGGAAACTAAGACAAATAGAATTAAGTTATTTGCCCAGGATCACCCAGCTAGAAAGTGTTTAAGATTGTATTCCTGGCTCCAAGCATAGCCCACTATCTTCCTGAGTCAGTCATTTCACCCAGTTTACTCCAATGTAAAATGGGGATCTTCACAGCACCTACCTCCCAGGATTGTTGAGAAAACCTATGCAGATAATATCTGTAGGATGTTTAGCTCGGAGCCTGATGCTTAATAAATGCTTGTTCTCCTTGGTGCAATCTGGGAACCAAAATAATTAATTTAATTCTAGTCTGCACTAAAAGAGAGAAGCATAGCCCTTGTCAGATATCAGCTGGTGTTCAGTTCTAGGGACTGTCTTTCAGTAAGGAAATTGATGGGTTAGAGCATGTCTGCAGGAAGGCAACCAAGTTGACAACGATCCTTAAATATCTCCATGCAAGAATTAATCCAGTTTGAAATATCCAATATGCAGTTAGTCATGTGACCCTAGAGATCAGGAGAAACACTATGGCTGAACATAGAGATGAATGAATGATTGATTAAATGAATGATGAATGAAAAGTCATTGAATAAATATTAATTACATGCCAGGTAGTTCATTGGATAAGGCTTCAAGCCCTGAGTAAGGAAAACTCATCTTCCTGAATTAAAATTAGACCACAGAAATTTACTAGCTAGTTGCTAATTAGGCTAGTCACCTAACTGTGTTTGCCTCAGTTTCCTCATCTTGAAAATGAACTGGAAAAATAAATGGCAAACCACTCCAGTATTTTTGCCAAGAGTACCTTAAATGATGTCATAAAAAGTCTGTCAAAGCTTAAATGATTGAACAACAAATGTGTTAAACACTGTGCTAAATTTTGGAAATAGAAATACAGAATTTAAGGAGCTTACATTCTAATCACAGAGACAACATACACAGTGAAAGGGAACCGGGGGAAATAGTTTTAGTTCAGGGGGATGGGGAATTAATGCACATATCCTTCCCTTCAACAATAGCATTTTTTAATGCAATCAATTAATCACCATCATTTATTAATTGCTTTCTATATGCCAGGCATTGTGCTGAGCTCTGGAGGGATAGGATGGCATGTACACAAGCATTAGAGGAAAGATGAAAAGCTGCCTGGTATGGATGGGAATCATGGCCTAATCTGCCAGCTAAATGGAGGGTTCCAGATAAGCTCACACTCTCTCCTGACTATTCGATTAAGCTAGTTCTATTCCAGAACAGGAATCCAAAGTTAAGTGGATTAACTATTCTTTTTGCTCCATGGTTTCAGGGTATCCAGGCTGAAGGACACTGCTCCTGATAGGGAGAAACAAGGACAAAGTAATGATGATGCAATGCGCCAAATGAAAATTAAATCAGTGGGACCTGATAAAGTCCCCATGGGAGAGAATAGAGAGAGAGTAGATGACCCAAATCAATTTCTCTTTTCATTATTCTGAATGATGGTATTCCTTCTCATGGTTACTTTTACCATTTCTTTTTTACAGTTATCTTTCACCTCAATTTACTTATTAGCAATGACCATGCCATGAACAACTTCCCTCTCCCTTCTTGCAGAATTCTCATCCTGACTCTCCCCTTAAAGCTGTATCAGGGTCCTTTCCAAGTGAACCTCAAAGGACTTAAATACCACCTACTTTCTGACTTCATTATCAGTCATCTAAATATTTTCATGATCATAATCTCACTGGCATCTTTTTGCTTCACCCATTCTTCCTTGAACTGATAGAATCATCAAGATGTCATTTCATTATGCAATATGAGTAAAATTCATCTTTGTCTTGATCTTGCTAAAAAAAATACCATTTGACACAGACTCTCCAGTATTCTTAATTTTTTAATCATTTTATTTAAATCCATCAGATTCCAAATCTCTTGCTTTACTCCTCTCTATATAATCACTCTTTTCTTGAAATCTTTCACCTTCTCTTTTCTATAGATCCCTGAAGAATCCTAAGGGACCTCAGAGTTCATCTGGTCCAACCCATATTTAAGCAAGAATATTATTTACTGTGTGCTTAGTTTTATGGTCAACCCACTTCTATTTGAAAGGCTTTAAACTCTCTTGAAGCAACCTATTTTGGCTTGGGACATTTCTCTAGTTCTTAATCCTATGAAGTTTCTCTTTATATCTGAGCTAAATCTGCTTCTTGGAAACTTCAGAGGATCGCACATTTAGAGGAGAAAAGGACCTCACAGACCATTTAGAAACTAAATGAAAAAATACAGAGAAGCAAGACATCAGAAGGGGTTACACAAACAAAAGGGACCTTGGTTCATGTTAATATATACCTTTTAATTAAAGCTATGAAACCAAAGTATTAGAATTTATAGTTTGTGTATGATTACTTTAAATTTTTTCTATATTTAAATTTTTATTTATGATCACAAGTTAGAGTACTAATAAATTTTTTTTAAATCCAGTTTCATAAGATTAAAAATACATTCCTTTTAAAATTATGCATATATGTCAGCAGTAAAAATTGATTATACTGATGCTATATTTTAGCCAGTGAAAATTCTTAGTTTCTCTTTGTTAATTTTAAAGATGAAAAAACTGATGCCTATTATAAATTTGAATATGCTATTCATTTATTCCCAAGGCATAGAGCCTAACATATATATGAATGGGTAATAAATTGTTTCCTTATTTCTATTCATCTTTCCTTTTTTCATCTTTAATTCATTCTTCTTTCCTCCCTCTCTCCCTCCTTCCTTTCCTTCTTTCCTTCTTTCCTTCCTTCCTCCCTCCCTCCCTCCCTTCCTCCCTCCCTCCCTCCCTTCCTTCCTACTTTCCTTCCTTCCTTCCTACTTTCCTTCCTTCCTTCCTTCTTTCCTTCCTTCCTTCCTTCCTTCCTTCCTTCCTTCCTTCCTTCCTTCCTTCCTTCCTTCCTTCCTTCCTTCCTTCCTTTCTTCTCTCCTGCCTTCTTTCCTTCCTCCCTTCTTCACTTGCTTCCTTCCTCCTTTCCTCCCTCAATCCCTCCATCCCTTTTTTCTTCCTTTCTTCCTTCCTTTTTTCCTTCCTTTTGTTCCTTTCTTCCAAGGTTCCCTTCATTTCTAGCTTGGCAAGAAGTCCTTTTTGACCAAAGTCTAATCTGGAATAGCAGATTCCAGTATACCTACCTCCAGCTTCTGAATGATGAAATTAACATGAATACAACCCAAGGAGAACTAGAGAAATGTCCCAAGCCAAACTCTTCTGCTTTTAGCAAGGATAGATCTTCAGCAAATGTTGAAAGGATTTGCATTTCCCCATCATTGTTCTGCTTCTAGAATTTATCATGTTAATTCCTTCTTAAGTCAATAATCTATAGTACATACCTAACACACTATCACTTCTGTTTTTCAATCAATAAGCATCTATTAAGCACCTACTTTGTACTATATATTGTGCTAATCAATGGAGATACAAAGACAACAATGAAATAATTCCTGCCTTCAAGGACTTTATATTCTATGGGAGGGAGACAATATGTCTACATTTATGTTTATACAAAAGGGAATCCAAGTAATTTTGGATTTACTAGGTACAGTGGGTATCCTAAGGGAATCAGGAAAGAGTTTACATAGAAAACTTGGAAGGAAGCTATATATTCTAAGAGGTAGAAGCAAGAAGGGAAAATAGGTCACAGCCTGTACAGACACAAAAGGGTAAGAGATAGAAGGTAATGGTGAGGAAGATCAAAGAAGCCATTTTTGCTAATAATGATGGTGGTAGTGATAGTGGTAATGATAATAATAATATAGCTAGCATTTACATAGTACTACAAATATCATCTCATTTGATCCTCACAGCCACCCTGGAAAGTAGCTGCTTTTATTATCCTCAATTGTAAGTTGAGGAAACTGAGGCAGACAAAGGTTAAGTAACTTTCCCAGATTCACATAATCATTAAATATCTGAAGTAGAATCTGAACCCATCTTTCTGAATCCAACTCAGACAGACTCTAAAGGCAGTCAGGTGATATAATGATAGAGCACAGGGTCTAGAGTCAGGAAAACACTTAATTTGGTATGAAACTGGAGAAGTCACTAAATCTCTGTCTGTACCAGTTCCTTAATTACAAAATAGGAGTAATTATTGCACCTAACTCCCAAGGTTGTTGTGAGGATCAAATGAAGTAATATTTGTAAAGAACTTAGCTCAGAACCTAATAAACAGAAGGCACTTAATGAATGCTTCTTTCCTTCCTCTTTGACTACATCAAAGTGTGTTCTGGAGAGTAATGTATATTAAGCCTAGAGAGTTTGGAGTCAGGTTGTAATGGTCTTTAAATGTCAAGAGGAGGATGATTCTGGAAGTAAGAGGGAACAAACAGAGTTAATGCAGAGCAAGGGTGTAACAAGCTCTGATTTAGGAATTAACACCTTGATAACTGTGCAGAGGCTGAGCTGGAGAGGAAAAAGAAACTATTACAATGTTCCCATGCTGGTTCATGATTTCTACACACAAGCTTCTCCACCACACCTTTTAGTTAATGTGCCTCTTTTGAATGATGTATACCTTCTATGAGACATTTTCTTCAGTCAACTCAAACCAGCTTTCCAGGAAAGCAGATTGTTAAATTTTCATTGTGAGTGAGCATTTATATCACAAAATTGGCAAATGTTGTAAAATGAGGTTTGATTTATTGTTCTTCTGATTATCTAGACTTGAGAAAGTGTTTGAGAAAATCTGAATGATGCAGGTTAAATTTTAAAATATATTGTGTTATTTTCAGAAAATCAATTATTAAACATTCACCAGCACAGCACTGTTCTCCATTGATAAATTTTAGCCAGGTGTCAGAACTACCTGGAAATTAGAATTTATCTTGTTGCATTAATAAACTTTGTTTATTAATCACACACCACACATTTGTCTATCAACATATGATGTCATGATGATGTAACTGCCATTCCTCCTAGATATTGTTTCTTCTGAATTCCTGACCCATCCCGCTAATTTCCTCCTATGATTTGCTACTCAATGTGGTAGCTTGCTTAAGTGATTATATTTAAAGCTTATCTTCCTTTTTTTGAGTCCCTTTGATAAAATCCATGAGTCTATAGGCAAATATTTTCTTCTCAGATCTCAGTTGATACACTCTGATCCTGGCCAAGAGATATTAATCCTTATATCTTAATTCCTGGGACAGAAATACAAACCCTGGCCCCCAATGGATTCATGCTTCTGTTTACTTTTGCAAAACTCTAAAGTTTTCTGTCATGTCTACACTTAGATTTTATTTTCCAAGAAGGTGTGCCAATGTTTTGCTTACTATAAATGTCATAACAGCACAACATTGGAGCATTTTGTGGATGTTGTCACATTTGGGGTTGCCTAAGTCAAAGTGTCCCATATTGTGTCCAGCTCTTTTATGATGACAAGAAATAATCTGAATAGCAATCTGAAGAAATAATATTATACATTTTTGTAGAATAGAAAAAAAAGATTGTTCATGAACCTGCAAATCTAATAAGTACAATTTGCTATTACTTTTAAATATATAATAAAATTATCATGTAAATTTCTTTTTTCCCTTATCTTCCCCCTCTACCACACCCTGAAGATGACTATCATTAGACACAAATGTGTATATATAGTACATATAAATATCATTCTACATATACTTTTATGCATCAGTTCTTTCTGTGGATGCAGATAGCAACTTCATAGGTCTTTTGTTGTTAATTAGAATATTTATAATAGCTAAAATTACTTAATTCAAAATTGTTCTTAAAATAATATTGCTATTAATGCAAACAATGCTCTCTTGGTTCTGCTCATTTTACTGCTCATTATTTCATGTAAGTCTATCCCTTTTTGCTATATAGTTCCGACACTAGGGTATATTATATTTTCATCCTGTGCCCAAGGCCTTTTTTTTTTTTTTTTTTTTGCTAAGGCGATTGGGGTTAAGTGACTTGCCCAGGGTCACATAGCTAGGAAGTGTTGTGCTACCTAGCTGTTCCTAAGGCCTTCTTATGTGATTGAAAGTCCAGGGTCCACCATTATTCTTGCCCCTGTCACTGACAAATAGAGATGTTGATCAAAAACAGTCAGCCCAGCAAAAGTCAAGTAAACTGATGACTACCTGATCCAATGGAAATTGACAATCCAGCCAACCAGTGACATTGGTGGGAAAAGGAAGAAAGTATGGTTCCCATTGCCAATATTTTGTGTGCCCCATTATTTCTTGGACTCCTTTAGTACAAAATTCTTCTCCATCCCTTTTTATTCTTTACATTGATTGTATTTTCACTATTATAACATGACTGTGCTCTCCTGAATTCCTTGTGCAAACTCATTATTTCTGGAGATTACCATGACTTTAGTTTTTCTCTTTGGAAACGAATCTCCAAAAGCATATTTGAAGTTCATAAAGAGTAATCAACTTTAGCAAGTGCTGTAGAGACAAAAATGTCAGATTGATGAAAATTTTCAAGTTATGAAAACAAATTAGATGTGATGTTTGTGCCCATTCCAGATCTAAATCACCTTGTATAAAAATGCCATCATTTGAAGTTCAGTTTCTAGATGAGGACTCTTGAATTCAAAAATGATTTCATTGCCCAAGGTCATACAAAGATTAAGTGCTGGAGATCTGTATAATTTATAACTGGAAGAATTAGAAAGAGAAGGAACTTATTGTTGAAGGTATATGCATCAGTTCATCTTAAAGAATTAAGGTTCAAGGATGCTCTCAGGAAAAAAAAAATACCTAGAAAGTTCTCCATGAACAATGTGAAATATACTGTATACAAAGTAATAGCAATGTTCTGGGATGACCAGTTATAAATGACTTTATTATTCTCAGTAGTGCAATCATCCACAACTACTCTGAAGGATTTATGATAAAAAATTCTATCTTTACCCAGAGAAGGAACTGATCAAGTCTGACTGTAGATCAAAGCACTCTATTTATCTCTATAACTCTCTCTTTATTTTTAACTTAATTTTCCTTAAGGGTTTTTATTTTTATTAGGGTAGGAGATTTATGTTTTCTTGGACAACTTGATTTTTTTGGAAATGTTTTGCATAACTTCATTTGTGGTTTCTTAATTTGTGGGTAAGTATAAGGGAGAGAACCTAGAACTCAAAAAGCTTAAAAACAAATGTAAAACCATTGTTTTGACTATAACTGAGGGCAAATGTTAAATTAATTAATTAAAGTTGGGTTTAAAAAAAAAAAAAGAATTAAGCTTCAAGCTATCTCCAAACTGAGTAAAAGCATTTATTAGAATAAGGAGGAAGAAAATGCAGAGGACTCCAATTGGGAGGTCAATGAGCTTATGTAGAATATAAGTGCTGAATCATACTATCAGCTTGGGGCTGGAGTGTGATTGATTAGTTCAGAGATCTGATCAGAAAGGAGTTGGGCATTGCACTGCCAAAGGCATTCCTCATCACTTACTTCTTCTGGATTATATATAACTGGGAATTTACAAGTATCTTTGAAAATAATAATAACTAGCATTTATATAGTGCTTTAAGGTTTGCAAAGTGACTTACAAATATTATCTCATTTTATCCTACAACAACCCTGGGAGGTAGGTGCTATTACTATCTCCATTCTGACAATGAGAAATAAATTGTTGATTGAAGGCTTTTCCTTTGATGTCTAAGGATTCTCTTTTTTGGTTCTGTTTTGCTTTCTCTTTTTGACACTTTCTATGTTTAATTTTCCATGGTGTTTGTGTTTGATTGGGAAATTGGTGCCAGATATTGATTTTCCTGGATGTTCTAGGTGTCTGATCATGAACTAGAGGAGTGAGAAAACTTGCTGAATGAACCTTGGGCCTTTCGTGTTGGGATAGCTTCTGTCATAGTAAGTTTTTTTTTGTTTGTTTGTTTGTTTAAGAAATTTTCAGCATTAAGACCATTGTTCCCCAGGTCATTAACTTATGTCCACTTTATTAGTCATTAGTGAGCCTTTACAAAGGACAGGGAACTGACATCAAGGATAATAGGATTAGCTGTTTCCTCATATATAGTTCTCAACTGCTTCAGACATCAATTCAGGAACTCTGCCTTCTTTAAAAGGAGCAGAGAAGACTCTTTGCTTTGTTTATTAACATATGCAATCATGTTAAACATATTTCCACATGTCATGTTGTTAAAAAAAAAAAGACTCAGAACAAAAGAGAAAAATCATGAAAAAGAAAAAAACAAAAAATAACCAAAAAAGTGAAAATAGTGTTCTTTGATCTGTATTCAGACTCCATATTCTTTCTCTGCATATGGTCAGCATTTTCTATCACAAGTGCCTTAGAATTGTCTTGGATCATTGCTTTTCCGAGAAGAGGTAAGTCTATCATAAGTGATCATTGTGCAAAACTGTTTTTACTATGTACAATGTTTTCCTGGCTCTACTCACTTCAATCAGCATCAGTTCATGTAAGTCTTTCTAGATTATTCTGAAATACACCACAGCAGAAGAGATTTTGAAGCTGGCAATAAGGGGATTTGAACCATTCCTTGAAAGGAGAGAAGAGACTAATGGACACACATACGTGCTCATTTGGAGATGCCTACTTATATACAAAATATATAACATAAAGGGAAAATGAAATGTTTTGGCCTTGGTCCTGAGTGAACCAAGAACAAGAGGGGCATTTAAACTTTAATCGAAGCAGGTAATAATACAGGTTGGTCTCCTTTGTATCACTGACAATAATGGGGAAACTGTGGCCAGAGTTAGTCATGAAGAAAGTTTTGCTGCTAACCTTCCTCATACCTCAAACATGTATTCCTCCTTAAAATGTGATTTCTGGCAACTTGGGCCATAGATTGAAAACACCATAATTAGCTTTAAAGGAAAGGTAGCTTTAAAATCAGAAGCTCTGCATTTGGTTTTAGATCTGAGCTCTAGGTCAGTTGAAACACTTCACTGACTTTAGACATTACATTACTTCCTACTCTGTGTATCTAAATGGAATAAGAACACTAAGTCCAGAAAAGTAGGAAGTCACTGTGAAGTCTTTCACAGATTACAAAAATTATTTTTAAATTCATTATCAGTTTTACACGTGAAAATAAAAGTGATCTGAAGCCAAATAAATAGACATTTTCTTCCATAATGCCTTTCTCTACAAAATAATGGGAATTAGTCTTCTTTCACTTTTCCCCTTCCCCACTCTCTCTGACTGTGAATATGTTTGTTGATTAGTAATTAAACTTCTCCTTTGCCAATTTAGAAAATACCAATTTTGCACTGAGTGGCAGTTAATGACTCGGTGGATACAGTACCAGGCCTGAAGTCAGAAAAACCTCATTTTTCTGAGTTCTGATCTGGCCTCAGACACTTACTAGCTATGTGATCCTAGACAAGTCATTTAACCCTGTGTGCCTCATTTTCCTCATCTAAAGAAAGAAATGGCAAATCACTCCAGTATCTTTGCCAAGAAAATCTCAAATGGAGTCACAAAGAATTGCACATGACTGAACAACAAGAATTTTGCATACTTCTGCTTTCCTAATTAAAATCTAAATACATAACCCTGGAGAAAGGATTACATGGGTCTTGTAAAAAATGATTCATTTTCCATTTTTTTTTAAACATCTTGAATGCAAGAAGACGAAATGTGGATCCATTTAGAATGAAAGATGAGTAAGATGGAGGAAATGATACAATGGGAAAATTATCTCCAAGGTGTAATCTCTACTGTTTGGGCCTAATTCACACTGGATCCTTTCAGTCCCTTTCCTCTCCCCAATGCCTTGTTTCTACCCTATCCAATATGCTAATAGAGGCAAAAATCAGGTTAAAGGAAACTGCAGGGTGTTTGAAAGTTAAGTCACACACAAAAAAAGAATTATGCCATATTGAGAGGTGAATGGTAGGGAATGTCAACAGGAAGAGAGGCAGCCCTATCATATTTTCAGTAACAGCATAATATACTCAGAGAGCTGAAACAGTAAGAGGGAGGTGAGCCACAGTGCTAAATACTGCAGAAAAGACCTGGCAATTAGGACATCTTTGGTGATCACTGAATGGTCAAGCCACAAAAGACTTTATGGACCGAATTATTTCCTCTTCTTCTTTTTCCTATTCCCCTTTCCCCTATCCTTCTCTTTGTTTCATTATTCCTGCTCACTAGGTTATGTTTATTTGCTAACCACAACTGAACACAGCCCATGGAGTTAGTTCTGCAGGGAAATTACACAGCTATTCTTATCAACTTTCAGCCACACCCAAATCTTTCATCTGCTCTCAAGTACCAAGTACCTTTTTCTGAGTTGGTCTCCCATATTGTGCCACCCTAAAACCTACCTTTTAAAGGGATTAGCTTTTAATATATGTATTTAAGGGGATTAATTGTGTACTCTGCATAGAAATAAAAAGCCTCTAAACAAAGAAATTGCCAATGATATACAAGACTCAGTCGTGAAAATAAAACAGTCCCTATTGCTTACCTCATGAAGTTATAATTCAGGCTTGAAGCATTTGTCTGCCTTCATCTTACATTAAGAATATCCAGGAAGAGTCCAAAAAGCAATAAAACTGCTCCATTGTGAAAGAGGCCATTTATATAATCACACAAAATATTTTTTGGAATATTTGTAGAAGTGACTAATATTTCATAGAAGGAAAGAAGAAAAATAAAATGAAGAGGATCCAAAGACATATGTCTTGCAAGCAGAAATGAGAAACAAATTAGCAAATATGACCCCTTATAGCAGTAAGAAATTATGGATCCAACCCAAAGGTTTAAAACTTTAAAGAAGGAATGATTCAATCCTGTGAAGATGGTCAAGTTATAATGCTATTAGGAAAGTCAATGTATAGTTTCTACGAATTACTTTATACTACCTGTTAGAATGTCAGTATAGTACACTGAATAAAAGGGTGAATTTAGTTTCAGGGCACCTGGATTCAAATCCCACCTCTGATAAGTTGTTAAGCAATGGGCCATGGGCTTGACACTTTCTTCTGTGGGTGTGCTTTTTCTTATCTGTAATATGAGTACAATATACCTTGTGGTACATATATCATAGAGTCCTTATGAGGCTCAAGTGAGAAAATAAAGCTGTCATGGTAGCTTCCTATTTTATGAAATTGTTCTGCTCTGATAAGTACTAAACACTGTTCTATGCTGCTGTCATCACACTCCAAATTTGGTGTCCTGAAGCAAGGCTCGGATTGCCCCATCCTATTTGTGGTTTTGATAACTACCTCAATTTTTACTTCGGAAAAGATGTGGAAAACTCCTACAAAGTAGTAGAGGAAACTACATAAACAAGTTAGTATCTATGGAGAAAAAAAAAAGAGAACAAAGATCTTTAAGGATTTTTTTTTCATTGAAACTTTAGAAAAGTACCTACACATAACTACAATATAATTATAATCCTGTTTTCCAAGCACTTAATATTTTTAGAAGGCTAAATAATTCTTTTTCTTGTCAATAACTAAGTAGTTTGTTTTGTTTTATTTTTTCTGAATAAGTACGAGTTGGGTTTGGGTCTTTCTTCTAATGGTGTCCTTTGTAGTTTCCTACATCTAGAAAAAACAACCCTTCTGCAATTTGCTGTCAACAAATTTTAAAAGAAAAAAAATTTATATCTGCAACTACCTAGATATATATTTAATGCCACATTTAGTAATTGTATTTTTGCTAGAGGCAGAGGGTAGCAGTCTGTATGTAGTCAGGAATATCTGAGTTCAAATCTGGCCTCAAACACTTACTAGCTATGTGACCCTGGGCAAGTCAGTTGACCCTGTGTACCTCAGTTTCCTCATCTAGAAAATGAGCTGGAGGAAAAAAAACGTCAAACCACTCCAGTGTCTTTGCCAAGAAAACTCTCAATGGGGTCATGAAGAGCCAGAAAAGACTGAAAAAATGACTAAACAACATTTTTTGCTAGAGAGAAAAATTCAATATAGTGAATAGTAAGGCCCTTAAAAACTGGAAGATCTAAGGTCAAGTGCTCCCTTGACATTCTAGTCATATGGCACTGGACAAGTCACTGGACAAGTCTGAGTACTCTAGGCAACTCCCTATGACAATGTTTCAGAGAAGGTACAGACCATCATTGGCAGGGAGCGTTTCCTCTCTTGGCATTTCCCTATACCAATTAAATTCATAGGTCCAGGTACTGCAACTGCAACCATTTCCTTTTTGATACCAAATCAAATATGGGGAGGTAATTTTAAATTAAATAATACTTCAGTACTAAGAAGTCTTGGAGACATATTAAGAACTTCATGTCTATGGAGGTATGGAGATTACAGTACAAAAATTAGTACAAAGTTCCAGTCTGGTTGGAATCCAATTAATTAAACATAGAATAAAAATGGTTTTACCAGGAAAATAAAGATAATTGAGTGGGCAGTAGCATACTAAATAGATAAGAATGTGATTTGGTTACATTCCTAATATTTGAACCCACACAAGAGATACATAGTTATGAATAATGTATACTAGGCTCATATCTAAGATAAAAATTAGGGTTGGAAAAAGAATTCGCTTTAGAGATAGTGTTAGAGAACAGCAAAAATGTGAAATAGGCAATATTTATCTTTGACACTTTCAGTGTCTTTCTTTTCATTTTCCCCCTTCAATTGTGAAATAGCCAATATTTTTCTTTGGCATTCTTCACATATCTTTGCATTTCTTTTTTCTAAGCATTGTTCATCTATCCTTTGCCATCTCTCTCTACATCATCACACAACCCTATTCCATGTCAGCAACTAGTTGTTCTGAGAATTTCTCTACCCTGACCCCTTTCAAATCCTAATGGGGAAAGAGATCTATGATCAGCCATTTACTTTGTCTTTCCACCATGGCATTTACATATTAAGCTTTTTCTCTGCTTTAAAGAATGAAGGTTTTTTTTTTTTTTTAATTTTTAAAACAATTTGAGGCAGGCAAGAGATAGCAAGTTAGGGCATTGTTCTGGGTATGAAGTCTTTTTATCATACCTGAAATTACATCTGGTACATGTAACAGTCTAGAAAGAACATTAAACACTATAACAAGGGACCCCAAATCAATCATCATCTGTGATGTTAAACAGTTCCTTAACCCCAACATCAGTTTTCTCATCTATAAGGATGTTAAGAGTATGTGATCTTAAAGATCTCTGACTACAAGACTCTGATATCAGGTAAAAGTTTGACCCTGATTATTTTTACCTATTATCTTTAGGAAATTAATCAAGGGAGAGGACAGAGTGAGGGATGGATTTTTATATCAAGTATTAGAAGAATGTGTTGTTTTCCCCATTAATCAGTGAGTTTCAAGTACATTTTGTAAAGGAATTAAGAGTTCTGGGAAATTGAAAATGCAAAGAACCAGAGAAATGCAAGGGACTGAGAGGAAAGTACTGTGTGTAGAGTGTGTGGGGTAAAACACATGGGGGGAAAGGAGGGAGCCCACAGGGAATCTCATTTCACTCCAATCACTCTATTCAAGCTTCTCCCATGAAGTAGGGTTGAATGACCAAGAGGGTCATTCTAATGACCAAGAGGCTCTTTCTAATATGCCATTTTTTCTTGATTCTGAGTTTTTCAAAGTTTATATCTCAGTTTGGAAGACCTTTAAGAAAGATCCATGATTTCCTTCAGTGAACAGTCTTGGGACTCCCTCTGATACTGTCCTAAAACCTAAGAGAGAAAATGCAATATTAAAACCCACCAAGAATTCCAAAAATGCATCTTGAACCATTTTTTCATCTGCTTACTTTAATAAACATTTTAAAAAATACATAAAAACCCTAAGAATAAATAAATTTTTTTTTTAAAAAATCATAAAAACATCATCATTAAACACTTTTTTAAGATGATGATGATGAGGATAATATTAACTAAGGTTTGTAAGAAGTTTTTACTATTTCTCTTTTTTCAGCCAAATGAATGATAAAATGTCCAAATATGGGTAAACTGAGAAAGAGGAAGAATTTTAATAATTTGTCATTTAGAATGGGGGTAGATCACCTCTTATGTGACCAAAAATAAATGTAGTAAAAATATTTTTCTCATATGGCATGTGGCCCATAGTTGATTGGCTTCTTTCATCCATCAGAGAAATATCTGAGTCATCAGTGAGTGTCACAACCAATATGACTCACGAATAAAAGAGCAGACCTGCAACTTCAGAAGCAGCTCAGGCATCCTGCTCTGAACTGCCTTGGCCTCTTCCACTCCATCCCAGAAAGCAGCAACATTTGGTTTTTGTGGTCCACGCTTTCCTTCCTTTTCTGGTCAGAAGAAGCCTGCAGTTAGTCAAGGAATAGCTTTTGCTAGCAGCTCGTCTTGAGATCAGGTAATTATTAACACCTGAATGTGATTTTTTTCTCCTATTATTTCATGTTTTTTTCAAAACATCCTTGAAATTTTCTTCAGTCTCCTTCTTTCTTATAGGAAAAAAAATATCTTTCAAGTTGCCATCGAAACAATATACAGTATGTGTATCTGAAAGGGTTCCTTTGTGGAGTCTGTAGATAATTGGGTTGCAAATGAGGGAACCATGGTATGCAAAGAAAGTACTATAGTTCTGTATTCATCCAAAATAATGAATAATGTACTCATAATAACCATCTATTTGTGGTTACAGAATATACTGTATTCATAAATAAGCTTGGCAGAGTTACTTTGGTAGCACCTAGGTATTTCATAATTGATGAGAAAATGAAAGCCCCAAAATCAACCTTGGGATAGAGAAAGGCACCTATGTCACTGGCTCACTGAAATAACATACAGTACAGAAACAACTGAACAACAACAATATAACATAGGTCAGAGTTTTTGCTGAAGTTTTGATCATTATTCCTAAGGTACTGCTCTACTAGTAAAAATTGACTGTCAGATGTCAGAATAGGCACAGAAGGACAGCCAATTTACAGGAGAAAGGGAGAAAACTAAAGGGAACTAGCAGTCAAAAATGCTTTCTAGAAGATAGAAGATTCATGAAATATCTGCTAGTGGACATTGGGAATTCAAAAATGAGATAAATGAAAGTAATAAATTTGTCTCAGCTTTTTACTGACCACTTTATTGTATCCATTCTACCTCTATCAGTAATTATTCTCCAGAACTGGAAGATGCCAAATCACACATCTTGATAAGGGTGAAAATTGCTTGCCATTTAGTTGACTAAAATGAAGCAAGACTGGGGATAGTTTCTTTCTAAAGTCTTGTGGTTTCAGTTTCTGAATCATTTGACATTTGACCATTCCATAGAACTCTGTAACTTGTGAAACAGGTAGTTTAGATCTCTAATAAATTTGCTTTCTGATTTATTTTTTTCTGCTGCAGCAATTGGGGTTTAAGTGACTTGCCCAGGGTCACACAACTAGAAAGTATCTGAGACCAGATTTGAACTCAGTTCCTCCTGACTTCAGGGCTGGTGCTCTATCCACTGTGCCACCTAGCTGCTCTACTTTCTGATTTTTTCATGAACATTTAGAAGAGTTTAGAGAAAATATTAGGAAAAAATATCATGGAATTATACAAATAACTTTAAATTGGCTAGTAGAAAAGATACATACTGAAATGATATTTAATCCTTTATTTGAATATTTTAAATTGTTCTTTACTTGTCAAATAAACCTTGGGGTCTAAGAGATTCATATCTATCATTCTTTCACATATTTCAAATAAGTGAAAGAAGGAATTTTTAAAAGAACCTTAACTTGGAAGCTTCTTCATATTGCTGAATTCTCATAAATTCACATACCTTTTTCCTGTTCAAGGAAATTTTTGTGGAAAGGAAAAAGCTTTTAATGTTGGAGTACAGCCTTTGGTATTTGCATGTAACATTAGTTTTCCTTCATACTCAAAGATTTATCAGACAGTATAATTTTATAATATTTGGAATTTTTATTCAGAGATTCTGCTTAAATATTTTTAAATAACCACCATTTTCTTCAATAATTTCTTAAAATTCAAATATTGATTTGAAGATAGCTATTTCTTCCATGGAAAGGATATCATCTTGTCATATGACTGTGGGCAAGCCACTTAATTTCTCTGGGCATTCTCTATAAAATGTGAGGTTTAGATTATATGAAATCTAAGGTTCTTTTCATCTCTAAAATTCTAGAATTCTATGATTTTAAATTTTCCTTGATCATTCCAAATAAAAATGATTTCTCCCTCCACTTTGTACTTCTTATAAAAGATTTCATCATTTCTCTTAATATGGATATATACATGTCCTGTCCTCCCTACTAGACTGTAAGATCCTTGGGGGCAGAGACTGTTTTTTTCCCTTATCTTTGTATCTTTCATAAGAAATAGATGGCATAATGGAAAGAGCCAAAGCCTAAAGTTAGGAAGACCTCAGTTCAAATCATGTCTTGGTCACTTTAGTAGCTGTATGATCCTGAGTATGCCTTACCTGTTTCCTTACCCTCATTTTCCTCCTCTGTAAAATGACCTGGAGAAGGAAATGGCAAACTATCCCATTATCTTTGCCAAGAAAACCTCAAAGGTCAGAAAGAATCAGACATGACTGTAACAACAGAACAACAACAGTGCCTTTACCCATAGTGGGCACTCAATGAACATTTTATTTAATGAATGAATACATAGATGGATGGAAGTAATAGTCATGAAACCATATCAAAGCAAATATATGAGAATTGGAAATTATAATTATAGTATATTAATACAAATTACAGTGAAAAGGGAAATAGAAGAGTTCAGTCTGATAAACATATGATCAGATAACTTCTCAAGGACTCTCTAATGTGGGAGAAGCTGGTAACCAGCTCCTTTCACTTTCACAAAACTTTAATTCATGATGGGAAGTACTCGTATTGTCAAAAGTTCACTGGGTTCAGTGAGGAGTTATTTAAGGCAATTCAGCCTCTTTTCTTCAGATTATTTGTAAGGCACACTGTCTTCCTCAGTCCCCTTTTATAAGGATCAGTTGATGATGAAGAGGGCAGAAAACATGTTTTTGCAAAAAAGAAGAGATTTATATTGATTTTAAAGGATTAAGATATTGACTCAGCTCTGGATAACCATTTGGTTACTATTATAAGTAGAAAAAAAGTAATTTGCTGCTAATTTAGGTGTGTGTTAAAATGTTTTCTTGTTGTGGTCCCCCAAATAATCACCATACCTTTCTAGTCAATATTGTAAGTTTATAGGTATGTATAAAGTAATGATGCAGGAAGTAATATTACAAAAGGGGACCTGGAAGTCAATTTCATTAAAATCTACAATCCAGAGTTGTGGAAGGACAAAAGTTCCACAAGATAAACAGACATGAATGGAGTAGAGACAGTACCCACATCAATGGGATTAGTGATCTATTGGGGTGGGTCATTACAGGATTTTTTTCCAGAGAAGCTAACGAAATGGCGACAAATGTGTTTTGATGAGGTCATTTGAGAGAAAATGTCAGAATAATGAGATCATATTATGCATCCAATTCTACTCAACATTAATTGAATTCTTGTTCGGTATGTTAGAACAAAATTCAGGGATAGCCAAATGGGAACAAGGAAACACAAATTAAATATTTTAGAATTTTTAAAGAATGTTTCTTAAGGCTAGTTAGTAAGAAACTCTTTTCAATATTTACTCACATAAGATTATAATTTCTTGTTCCATATTCCTCATTGTGTTTCATCTGATAAACAGTTTAGCTGCTGATTCAACTCCTGGCTCTGTATAATTTATATATCTCACAGTAAGAGTAAAGAAAAAGTCTCTGTCTCTATCTCTATTTCTGTCTCTGTCTCTATCTCTATCCTTATCTCTGTCTCTCTTTCTCTTTCTCTGTCTCTGTCTCTTTCTCTTTCTCTATCTCTGTCTGTCTGTCTGTCTCTCTCTCTATATATACATATATATACATATATGTATCATATGTATATATGTATGTTTGCTTCAGCAAATCATGTGTCTTGTAGCTTCTTAATTGTGTCTCTTCATCTGGCCCTTGGTTTAGTGTTTCTCTATTATGCTAATACATGTACTTCTTCTCCCATGAGCAGCTTCTTTCTGTTGTTTTTTGTCCTTTGTTCTCAAAGAATAGACTCCATCAAAAGACCATATCCCTGGAAACAACCCAGTGTCTAAGTGGGCCTTAGGAAGGGATACTGACAGGATTATCTTGTCCCTAAGTGAGCCTTTATAGAACTTTTGGAACTGACCTAATTAACTTGTCCCAAAGTGGGCCATTTAAAAATTTCTTGTATTGATAAGATTGTCTTAGAAGAAATAGAGCTATCTTGAACTGATACTCGTAGTTACAGTATACAATCAAGAGGCCAAGCTACATGAATCCACCTCCTGAGGTTATTTTATATACACATTGCTTAATCCCCAGTTGACTTTCTGAGGCAAGCAGCTAGCATAGTCAACATATCTTGTTTAGAGTCCTTTCCTAGGGCTCCTAGGTCCTATTTCCCCTTGTAAATTATGAATTCTCCTAGGAAACCTAGCCTGCCTTATAACATAATAAAGCTTTTGCCCCTTGGCTCAAAGATGCCTTTTTGTACCTCATCACAATGACATCAAGGAGATGATGCTATGACGTGCAAGTGAGTTGAATTTAAGTGAGGAGGCCTATTTAAGGTCACCAGCCTAACTTTTTCCTCTCATATGGATCTAGAGGCAAGATATAAATCAGGAAGACTTAGAGATGACCCTGGATTCAGTGGGACATCTTGGTCTTTTTAAGCTAAGGTATTTAACAGGTCTCAGTTTGACTGAAGCAATTTCTATTTGGTGATTAAGACTAGGTAAGAATTGAGTCAAAGAAGAGCCTCTTTTACCAATCTAGAGGGGAAGATCCTCAGAGTTTCTTGCCAAGGCAGAAGCAATTGCTATTTACATTCACTTTGAGTCATTAGGGCCCAAATGGAGCTTGTTGTGAGATCTATAGTTGGTCAATCAGAGAGCCATAATGATTTGAATTTAAGTGTCTTAAGTCCTTAAGAAAGAAATCTAGTGGGTAAACCCCAAGATATCTTGGGAAGTTTCACTGATCAAAAAAAACCCCAAACAAACAAACCCCAAATTCGCATTCCGGGGCAGAGTACTCATAATTTCAATCCTCTTTTTTTTTTTTTTTTTAAATCATCTCCATCTCCTGGTTTCCTTCAATTCTCAACTAAAGTCCTATCTTCTAGAGGAAGATTTCCCTGAGCCTCTTTGAATCAAGTACTTTCCTTCTTATTTATTTTTCTAATTGAATATGGATTGCTTGTATACAGTATTTATATGTTGTGTCTTCTGTTAAACTCTGAGTTCCTTGAGGTCAGGGATTTTTCATTTTTTTTTTTTTATTCCCAGTGCTTAACACAGTAACTGACACTGTGATAGTATAGGTACTTAATAAATGGAAGAATTAAATAAATGTTTTTTGATTGACTAACTAGTTTGTAGTTTCCCACTTAGCAGAAAGAAAATGTATTTGACTTGGCATCATTATTATTTATTACATATTTGACCTGAGTTCTGGACATAGTCTGAGTTCTGAGTTTCAGAGTTGTCTTCATTTTATATTATCACAGTCATTGTATGTGTGGTTGTTTTTTTAGTGCCATTTTCTTCATTTGGCATGTCTTCATAGAAGTATTTCCACCTTTCTCTGAATTCCTGATCTTTATTCCTTTCAGAGTAATAATATTCCATTACACTTGTATGCTAAAATTTATCTAGCCATTCCCCAATTATTTAGTGCTTGGCTCATTTTTTTCTCATTGCAAATAGTATTATTTGTGTATCTTTTTGAATTCATGAACTCATTTCTTGCTTTTATTGACCCTAGATAACTAGGTCAAAGAGCATAAATAAGCTCTTGGATTTTCTTACACAATTCCAAATTGTTTTCCAGAATAGTCAAATCAATTTATAGTTCTACCAACAAAATTACTCTGGTTTCCTATGGCTCCTCAATCATTGAATTTTTCCCACCACCTTTCCGTGTCTTTCCAATTTAACAGATCTTTCATGGTGTCTGAATTGTATTATTTCTGTTTATGTGTTTATTGTGTCATTTCTGATTATGATTTAAAAAATCTTTTAGATGATTGATAGCTTATGTTTATTCTTTTTCAAAGTCTCTGTATTCTTATCCTCTCTATATATTAAGGAATGTTTTTCAATCATAAAGATATGTTTAAGGCAAAAATATGTTCCCATAACATAATTTCATCTTATTTTAACTCCATTTTTATATTTGCAAAAAGCTTTATAATTTCAAATAGTCAAAATTAACTATTGTATGCTTTAAAACCTCTCCTGTCCCATGTCTGGTTATTTACCCTTTATCCACAGTTGTAAGAATCCTGATTTTCCATGTTATATTATAATCTTCCTTCTTTAATTTTTTAATGATATATTATATTTTATATCTAGACCTTTTATCTACTTATTTTTTATTGGGACATGTGGTATAAGATACTGACATCTTCCACCAAATTGCTATGTTTTTGTCAAATAAGGTCTCTTAAGTTTAGAACTTAATCAAACTTATTTGATTCAAAGATCTCAGGCTGGAATTAATTGTGAAGTGCAAACACTTCTGGGCTAACTCTACAGACATCAAGTGGAGATCTCTCCAGTTATCTGGCAGTGGCTGAAGCCACAGCAGGAACCACAGAGACTTTCACCTCCCAGAATGTTTCCTGAGTCATGGTTTGAGTCCAGGAAAACAGAGTGAACCTGGGTTGATTGGGAATTCCAGTTGTGTGGCTGAGGGGCAGCTATAGGTGAGAAGGAACAGCACCTGATGAGTGCAGAAGCAGCAAGGCAGGGACCATACTGGCTATGGGCACCTGTAGAAGGGTAGAGCTCTTGGTTTGAAATTCTTGATCAGAAGAGAGAGCTGAAGGGAAGCCAGAGGTACCATCCCCCATCTCATGATTAGAAGTGCTTATGTTAATACCTCTTAATTAAAAAAAAAATGAATTGGCAAGGAAGAAAGAACCCACCATTGAAACATATTATGGCAACAGGGAAGACTGGGGTTCATCTTCAGAGGAGGATACTTTAGTTTAAAAAAAAGTTTCTATTCCAAAGAGTAATGTGAAATGGCTCCCTGCCCAGAGAGAATTTATAGAAGAACAAAAACAGTATTCCAAAATCAAATGAGAGACATTGAGGAAAAAATAAAAATAAGTCCAAGAAAAACAAGAAGCTTATGAAAAAAACTAACCAATTAGAAAAAGAGGTGCAGAGTTTCAAAGATGAGAATAACTCTTTGAAAACTAGAACTGGGCAAGAGGAAGTCAGTGAAGCTATGAGAAAGACCAAGAAATAACAAAACAGATTATAAAGAATGAGAAAACAGAACAGAATGTGAAACACAAGAAAAATAACAGATCTGGAAAATAGATCAAGATGAGAAAATATTAGAATACTTGGACTAACAGAAAGTTATGACCAAAAAAAGAGAACCTTGACACAATAATGCAGGAAATAATCCAAAAAAATTTTTCCTGGAATGATAGCACATGAGGGGAAAATGGAAATAGAAAAAATCCACAGATCACCATCTCAAAGATATCCTTTCTGAAAAACAAATAGGAATATTATTTCCAAATTTGAAACCCCCAGTTCAAAGAAAAAATTTCACAAGAAACAAGAAAAAAAACAATTCATATACACTGGAGCTACAATTCGAATTGTTCAAGACTTATCAGTAGCTACTATAAAAGACTGCAGGTCCTAGAATTATATGTACAAACAAGAAAAAGAACTAAGCCTGTGACCAAAAATATCATATCCAGCAAAATTTTCCATAATTTGGAAGGAGAAAAAAAAAAAGGACATTTGATGAACTTGAAGATTTTCATAACTTTCTACCAACCAAACCTGAACTTAACAGAAAATTTAACATATAAGAGCCAGTGTCAAAGATCAATTTTAAGGAATTCAACATAGACAAATTGTTTAAGCATGGACAAATTGTTATTTTTTTTTACATGGGAAATGTATACTTTATGTTTAAGATTGATATTACAATAAGGTAACTCAAAAGAAAATTTGGCGGTGTAAAGATAAAAATAGTAATCATAGTATGCAAATGAGATGCAGAGGAAGAATAGACACAGAGGCATCAGAGGGGGAAGGAGGACTTGTAGTTCTGAAAACCTACTGCCAGAAGGAATAGGTAACATTACATATATACCATGAAAGGTATAGCACCTTCCAAAATCTATAAAGAAATAATGCAAGAAGGATGGGCATAGGAGGAAGAAAAAGTGAGAGAAGAAGACAAAGGAATAATCTCTGGGTGGGGAGAGGTTAAGTAATAGCAAGGCAAGTTATGGAGCAAAATTTAATTAAAGAGTCAGCAGGGATAGGAAAGACATGTGTGGGTATCTGGGGTGGGTATGTATGTGAGTGTGTGTGTGTGTGTGTGTGTGTGTGTGTGTGTGTGTATCTACACAAATATTTCTTTTCTAAACTGTAATTTGCTTGGGGGTTGGGGGGATGAAAGGGAGATAGTGTCTCTATATGTATGTGTGGGGGTGGTGTGGGAAATGAAAGGAGGAAAAAAACAATAAAGTAAAAAAGGTACCTGGCAGAGAACAAAAGAACGACTTACAAGGAAGTAAAAACAGATACTCATGAATATAATTTCTTCTACTAATATATACCTTCACAAATTGGTATTTGTTGTCATATATTTCGAATCTTCCTGATATTATACTGGACACACGACAATGTTCTCTTTTGTTTTGTTTCATTTTGCTAAGTATTGCTTTTTTTTTTTTTTTACTTTTTCTTTTTTTTTTTTTTTGCTGAGGCAATTGAGGTTAAGTGACTTGCCCAGGGTCACACACAGCTAGGGAATGTTAAGTGTCTGAGATCAAATTTGAACTCAAGTCTTCCTGACTTCAAGGCTGATGCTCTATCCACTGCACCACCTAGCTGCCCCTGTTTTTTTCTTTCTTAATCTGTTTCTTCAAATAAAATACATTTTGTTGGAAAAGTAAAGATATTAATGATCATGGAAAAATAAGTACATACTCTGGAATTCCTATTCAATAAACATCAGAGGTTTTTCAGATTTATTTTTCACTTTTTTGTTCAAATAGATAATTTATTTTTTGTTTAACTTTAACTTTTACAATTTCCTCCAAAAGGAATACTAAAGTCTTGTACAATTATAGTCTAACTTCATAGACATTTTGCATATCAATTAGGTTTTCCTGGATGCAATTGATCTTCAATCTAATATGTGTGCTTATGTTTACTATTGATGTTGCTTCTATTTCTATGGTACCTTTAATAATTATGTGTTTTTCCCATTTATATTTCTTAATATTGAATATTTTTTATTATTGCCTTATCTGAAATCTTGATTTCAACTTCTGTGGTATTCACCTAAAGCAAAATAAATTTTATTCCCCCCCTTTGTTTACTTTAACTCTACATATCTCTATATGCTTTAAAAATATATGACATGCAAAAATCTATTCGCTTCTGTTTTCTAATAAACTCTGAACTGTTTTTCTTTTTGACATTGAATTCAGTCCATTAACACTTGAGATTTTCATTGTTAAATTTGTTTTTATCCTGTATTATTATTATTATTATTATTATTTTAGTGCGGAATGGGAGTGAAGGAACAATGTGTGTCAATGTTTTGTTTTAAAACCATCTGAACTGAAGTTCTGACTCACACACAAAGAACACACACACACACACTCATACATACATTCTATTTTAACAGACATAATTTTTTTTTAACTTCCGAGATAAAGTTATAACTCTGTGGAGTTACACTCCATTCTATATGTCTATTTGAATGACCATTATCTGTGGCCCCATCCTAAGAAATATTAATTTACTTTTTTCCTTAATCCATCTTTCTCCTGGGGTTTTTCTTTCTGCATGATCCCTATTAGTAGGACTGATCTGTAAAATCCTTATTGTTTGTTCTCACAGTGACTTTAGACAAGGTACAACTTAGTGACAACAGTTTTCACATTTACCTTTCAAACAATATTTGTCTCCAGTTGGATTCTGCCTTATGCTGGAAATATTGTTCAGTGTTTAAAGTATCACACTATTGTTTCAAACTGCAAAAAAAAATATGCATTTAGTTTTTTGAAAATTTTTAAGTTGCTTTTTTTTCATAGTGGCTAACATTTTGTCAGTTATTTTTTTTTTAAATTTGAACTTTGAGCTGCTTAAAAACAAACTACTTTAAGTCATGCATCATTTTCCTTTATCATAGGAGAAAAGGAGTCTGTCTCCCTGTTTGCAAAAAAAAAAAAAATGATCCTCTGGATGTTAGCCTTCCTAATCATATTCTACTTATTATGGAATTGCAAAGGACTTCTAAGGATTGCTGACATCAATGATAAGTACATCTTCATTACTGGGTGTGACACAGGCTTTGGAAACTTGGCAGCAAAAACTTTTGATAAAAAAGGATTTCATGTTCTTGCTGCTTGTCTGACAGAGTCAGGATCCAGAACTCTAAAGGCGGCAACGTCTGGGAGGCTTCAAACTGTGCTTTTGGATGTGACAGATCCAGACAATGTTAAAAGGACAGCCCAGTGGGTGAAAGATGAGGTTGGAGAAAAAGGTGAGTGACAGAGTATTAACTTAAGCAAACAAAATGTTCCTTCATTTTAACTAGCTATTCAAATAAATTCTGAATATGCATTTCTAAGTTGGTACCCCATCTATTTGGATTGTCCCACTAACACAAGTGTTTTTCAGCTTTTTGCATGTGTTATGGATTTTTTTTTTTTTTGGCATTCTGGACAAGGCAATTGACAAATCCCTTCTCAGAAAAATATTTATAAATACATAAAACAAAATGCATAGGATTATATAAGGAAATCAGTTATAGCTTTGAAAAGTTATCCTTTTTTAAAAAAAAAAAAGTTCGTGAACCTCAGATTAAGAACTCCTGCCCTATGTGTAGTTAAATTTTTAGGTTTTGTTTGATGGTTGTATTCACCTGTCATTGTTCTTTCTTATATTAAGCTAGTCTATAATCAGAGGAAAAACAATGACCATTTTTTTATGCACAGGAAACAAATCCTGACTGGTTCTAGTTAACATTTTATTTGCCATATACTCTCCCTCAAAATAAACTTTGGACATGGTTTCTTTCTGCCATTTTGAAGCAGAACAATGCCCCTGATACCTCCTGAATGAGAAAACTGATCGCAGAGCTCATAATCTCATCTGAAGGCATGGGGCATTGATGAGAACACCAGAACTTCTAGATTTTCTAGAGCTTCAATGATCAAAAGTCTGGTAAAATAAAAATGGAATGTTGATATATGTAATTGTTTGCCACCCAATTTTACCAAAAACTATTATTTCCTAGAAAGTGAGATGGTTTTTTAAAGCCTTGAATGTAATTTTAATTATTCTTAGGTACCACTTTTTTTTTCTAAGAATGAGAAATCATGCTTTATGATCCTCTATCATTGATTTATCATAATTAGGGCTTTAAGTATCTAGAAATTTTGCATTGAATTGAGTAAAATTCCACATCTCTATAATGATTTTGAAAATATCTACATGTTTTGCATTATGTAAATAATCCATCAGGATAAATGATTTTTTTGAATTTTTTAATCAATTGTTCAGTCAAAAAGCATTTTTTTTATTTAAAAAAAAAAAAGGATTTCTTAAATGCCTACTATTTTCCAGGCATAGCTAAGGATACAAAAAAAAAAAAAAAAGGCAAAAGAAAGTCCCTGTCCTCAAGAAATTCCCAATCACTTTTTCTTGAATGCTATGATATGATAAACAGAAGAGGGAAACCTTGCTTCTACCTTATAAAAGTTGAGGCACAAAGTGTTGTAGTTAGAAAGAGTTTGAGTTTCAGAAGCCTCAGGTGAAAACACTTAAGCAAGTCAATCATTAAGCATTTATTAAGCACCTACTATATGTCCAGCACTGTGCTAAGACCTGGGAATACCAAAAAAGACCACCATCTTTCACATTTTTTTTTCATTGATTTACTTGACATTTCCATTCTTCCAGTTGAATTTTGTTATAATTTTTCTAGAAGTACTTTAAACAATTTTTGGGGTAGTTTGATTGGTATGACACTGAATAAATTGATTAATTTAAATAGAATTGTCATTTTTATTATATTTGCTCAGCCTACCCATGAGAAATAAATACTTTTCAAATTTTTTAGATCTGACATCATTTGTGTAAAAAAGTGTTTTATAATTGTGTTCATTTAGTTCCTGTGTTTCTCTTGGCAGATACATTTCTAAGTATCTTATATTGCCTACAGTTATTGTCAATGGGATTTCTCTATCTTTTGATGCTGAACTTTGTCAGTAATATATAGAAATGCTGATGATTTGTGTGGGTTTATTTTGTAAGCTGCAACTTTGTTAAAAATTGCTAATGATTTCAAGATCGTTTTTTAATTGATTCTCTAAGATTTTCTAAGTATAACATTGTCATCTACAAAGAATGATAGTTTCATTTCTTCATTCCCTATTATAATTCCTTTAATTTCTTCTTCTTTTCTTATTACCACTGCGAACATTTCTAGTACAATATTAAATAATAGAGATGATAAGGGGCACTCTTGTTTCACCTTTGTTTGCATTGGGAAGACTTCCTATTACAGATAATGTTTGCTGATGGTTTAGATAATATTACTTATCATTTTTAAGTAAGGTCATTCATTCCTAAACAAAAATACTGTTTAGTATTTTTAGTAGGAATAGATGCTGAATATTGTCAAAGGCTTTTTCTGTTTCTATTAATATACAAATGATTTCTGCTGTTTTTGTTATTGATATGCTCAGTTGTGCTATTGTTTTCCAAATATTGAACCAACCCTGCATTTCTGGCATAAATCCTACCTGATCATAGTGCATGACCTTTGTGATATATTGCTATAAGCTCTTTGCTAGTGTTTTATTTAAAATTTTTTGCATCAATATTCATTAGGGAAATTGGTATATAACTTTCTTTCTCTATTTTGGATTTTCCTGATTTTGGTTTCAACAGCATATTTGTGTCCTAAAAGTAATTTAGTAGGCCTCTTTCTTCACCTATTTCCAATTAGAGTGATAAATTTTCCCAGGGATACTAATACATTATTGGTGGAATTATTAACTGATCCAATCATTCTAGAGAGCAATTTGGAACTATGTCCAAAGGACTATCAAACTGTGCATACCCTTTGATTCCCAGTGTCTCTAGTGGGTCTGTATCCCAAAGAGATCCTAAAAAAAGGGAAAAGAATTCACATTGCAAAAATGTTAGTAGCAGCCCTTTTTGACAAGGACCTGGAAAGTGAGTGGATGCGCATCAGTTGTGAAATGGCTGAATAAGTTATGGTATATGAATGTTATGGAATATTATTGTTCTATAAGAAACAATCAGCAGGATGATTTCAGAGAGGTCGGGAGAGACTTACATGAATTGATGCTAAATGAAGTGAGTAGAACCAAGAAAACATTGTACCCAGGAACAGCAAGATTATACAATGATCAATTCTGATGGATATGGCTCTTTTCAACAGCGAGGTCATTCAGGCCAGTTCCAATGGTCTTGTGATAGAAAGAGTCATATGTACCCAGAGAGAGGACTGTGGGAATTGAGTGTGAATCACAACATAGTATTTTCATTTTTTGTTGTTTGCTTGCAATTTGTTTTCTTTCTCATTTTTTTCTTTTTGATCTGATTTTTCTTGTTCAGCATGATAATTGTGGAAATATGTACAGAAGAATTGTATATGTTTAATATGTATTGGATTACTTGCCGTCTCAGGGAGATGGTGGGGAGAAGGGAGAGGAAAAATTGGAACACAAGGTTTTACAAAAGTGAATGTTGAAAACTATCTATCATTGTGTTTTGAAAATAAATAGCTTTGAAATGAAAAAAGAAATATAATTTTTCTCCTAAGTATTGCTTTGGCTATATCCCATAAATTTTGATATGTTATCTCTTTGTTGTCATTTTTTAAAATTTTATTTTTTTATTAAAGCTTTTTATTTGCAAAACATATGTATGAGTAAATTTTCAACATTGACCCTTACAAAGCTTTCCATTACAAATTCCCCCCGCCCTAGTCCCCACCCCTCCCCTAGATGGCAGGAAGTCTACTACATGTTAATTATGTTAAAATACTTGACAAATCAAATATGTGTATACATATTTTTACAGTTATCTTGCTGTGTAAGAAAAGTCGGATCTACAAGAAAAAAAAGAAAATCTGAGAAGGGAAACAATGTAAGCAAACATCAATAGAGAGCATGAAAATATTATGTTGTGGTCCACATTTCATATCCCTCTCTCTGGGTGTATATGGCTTTCTTCACTGAACAATTGGAACTGGTTTGAAATATTGCATTGTTGAAGAGAGCTATGTCCATCAGAACTGATCATCATATAGTCTTGTTGTCATGTATAATGATCTCCTGGTTCTGCTCATTTCACTCAGTATCAGTTCATGTGAGTCTCTCCAGGCCTCTCTGAAATCATCCTGCTGGTCATTTCTTTCTTTCTTTCTTTTTTTTTTTTATATTTAAAGCTTTTTATTTGTATGACATGTATATGGGTAGTTTCCCAACATTGATCTTTACAAAGCTTTCCATTACAAATTTTACCCCCAGTCTCCTCCCCTCCCCTAGATGGCAGGAAGTCCACTACATGTTAATAATGTTGAAATGCTTGAGAAGTTATGCAAGAAAAATCCTATCTACAAGAAAAAAAAGAATCAGAGAAAGGCAACACAATGCAAGCAAATGTCAATAGAGATCATGAAAATGTTACGTTGTGGTCCATATTTCATATCCCTCTCTCTGGGTGTATATGGTTTTCTTCATTGAACAATTGGTACTGGTTTGAGACAATTCTTTGTTGCAGAGAGCCATGTCCATCAGAATTGATCATCATGTAATACTGTTGTTGCTGTGTATGATGATCTCCTGGTTCTGCTCGTTTCACTCAGCATCAGTTCATGCAAGTCCCTCCAGGCCTCTCTGAAATCGTCCTGCTGGTCGTTTCTTACAGAGCAATAATATTCCATAACATTCATATACCATAATTTATTCAGCCACTCTCCAATTGATGGGCATCCCTTCAGTTTCCAGTTTCTAGCCACTACAAAAAGGGCTGTCGCAAATATTCTTGCACATGTGGATCCCTTTCCTTCCTTTAAGATCTCTTTGGGAAATAGGCCCAATAGAAACACTGCTGGAACAAAGGGTATGCACAGTTTGATAACTTTTTGAGCAGAGTTCCAAATTGCTCTCCAGAATGGTTGAATCTGTTCACAGTTCCACCAACAATGTATCAGTGTCCCAGTTTTCCCACATCCCCTCCAACATTCGTGATTATCTTTTCCTGTCATTTTAGCCAATTTGACAGATGTCATTTTTTAAATGAAATCAATTATTTCTATGATTTGTTCTTTGGTCCAATCATTCTTTAAGATTAGATTGTTTAGTTTCCAATTAATTTTTAATTTATCTTTCCATGGCTCTTTTGTGAATGTAATTTTTGTTGCATTATGATCTGAAAATGATACATTTAACATTTCTCCCTTCCTGCATTTGATTGTGAGCTTGTATTCTGCAATACATGATCAGTTTTCGTGTAGGTTCCCTGTGTTACTAAGAAAAAGATATATTCTTTTCTATCTACATTGAATTTTCTCCAGAGGTTTGTCTTTAACTTTTCTAAAATTCTATTTGCCTTCTTAACCTTTTTCTTATTTATTTTGTGGTTATATTTCTATAGTTCTGAGAAGGAAAGTTGAGGTGCCCAACTACTAAAGTTTTATTGTCTATTTCTTCGTGCAAATTTTATTTAACTTTTCCTTTGAGAATTTGAGTGCTATGTCATTTGGCTTATAAATGTTCAATATTAATATTACTTCCTTGTCTACATTCCTTTTAGTAAGATGTGATTTCTTTGTTTATCTCTTTTAATTAGATCTATTTTTTCCCCTTTTGCTTTGTCTTGAAATCATGATTGCTACTCAGGTTTTTTTTTCACTCATTTGAAGCATAATGAATTCTGCTTCATACTTTTACTTTTACTCTGTGTGACTCTCTGCTTCAAATGTGTTTCATTTTTTTTTTTTTTTTTTTTTTTTTTTTTTTTTTTTTTTTTTTTTTTTGCTTTTTTGCTGAGGCAATTGGGGTTAAGTGATTTGTCCAAGGTCATACAGCTAGGAAGTGTTAAGTGTCTGAGGCCAGATTTGTTCAAATGTGTTTTTTGTAAATCATGTGATGTAGGATACTGTTTTTAATCCATTCTGCTATACTCTCCCATTTTAAGGATGAGTTCATTCTATTAGCATTTATAATTATGATAACTGTGCATTTTCCTCCATGCTATTTTTCACTTGTTTATCCCTCTTTAACCCCCACCTTTTCTCTTCTCATAAGTGTTTTACTTTTTTTTTCCAGCTTTCCAACCTACCCTCCCTTTTATCAGCTCCTCTTTTGCCTTCTATTATCCCTGTCTCTTTTTTATTTTTTTATAAGGTAAGATAGATTTCTATATGAACTGAGTGTGTATATCATTCCCTCTTTGAGCCATTTTTAATGAGAGTAAGTTTTAAACTTTATTTGCCACCACTTCTCTATCTTCCCCTTCATTATAATAGCTTCTCCATGCCTCTTTTACATAGGATAATTTACTCTCTTCAAACCCCACCAATCCTTTTTCTTCCAGTGCAATTTTCTTTCTCACTCTTTATCTAGTTTTTTGGGTTATAATCCCATCAAAGTCAACTTATATCCACTCCTTCTCTCTACATATATTCCTTCTAATTGATCTTATAGCAACAAGATAGTTGAGTTAGAACTATTATCTTGCCATATAAAAATATAAACAAATTAACCATGTTGAATTTCTTCTCTTTTCCTTTTTTTTTTTTAAACTTTTTATGATTCACTTAATCCTTGTACTTGGAGGTCAAAATTTTTATTTACTTCTTGTCTTTTAATTAGAAATACTTGAAAGTCATCTATTTAATTAAATATTAATTTTTCCCCTGAAACATTATATTCAATTTTGTTGACTGGATGATTTTTAGTTGTAATCCCACTTTCTTTGACTTCTGGTATGTCATATTCCAATTGCTCTAGTTCTTTAATGTGGAGGCTCCCAATTAGTAGCTCTATGGTATTTCAATTGTTTATTTTTAGTTGTTTGCAGTACTTTTTCTTTGATCCATGACTTCTAAAATTTGCTATGATATTCCTTAGAGTTTTCATTTTGGCATCTCTTCAGGCAATAATTGGTGGTTTCTTTAAATTTCTATTTTACCCTGTGGTTCAAATATATCAGGGCAGTTTTCTTTGATAATTCTTCAAAAGTTGTTATCCAGGACATATTTTTTTTATCATGGCTTTTGGATAGTCCAATAATTCTTATATTATTTCTCTTGTATCTATTTTCTTTTTTTTTTTTTTTTGAAATGTAAAATGGAGGCCAAATAGGCAATATGTTGCCTTAAATTATTATTTCTTTCGTATAACATATGTATGGGTAGTTCCCCAGTATTGATCTTTTTTTTTTTTTTTTTTGCTGAGGCAATTGGGGTTAAGTGACTTGCCCAGGGTCACACAGCTGTTACGTGTCTGAGACCAGATTTGAACTCAGGTCCTCCTGACTTCAGGGCTGGTGCTCTATCCACTTCACTACCTAGCTGCCCCCCCCCCCAGCATTGATCTTTACAAAGCTCTCCATTACAACTTTTACCCCCAGTCCCCTCCCCTCCCCTAGATGGCAGGAAGTCCACTGCATGTTAATAATGTAATAATAGTTGATAAGTTGTGTAAGAAAAATCCTATTTACAAGAAAAAAAAAAAAGAAAACCAGAAAAAGGCAACACAATGCAAGCAAACATCAATAGAGATCATGAAAATGTTACGTTGTGGTCCATATTTCATATCCCTCTCTCTGGGTGTATATGGTTTTCTTCAGTGAACAATTGGAACTGGTTTGAGACATTTCTTTGTTGCAGAGAGCCATGGACCTCAGAATTGATCGTCATATAATATTGTTGTTGCCGTGTATAATGATCTCCTGGTTCTGCTCGTTTCACTCAGCATCAGTTCATGCAAGTCTCTCCAGGCCTCTCTGAAATCATCCTGCTGATCGT
>JAJPUD010004127.1:0-18916 GCA_023553655.1 Myrmecobius fasciatus | reverse complement strand
CAATAATATTCCATAACATTCATATACCATAATTTATTCAGCCACTCTCCAATTGATGGGCATCCCTTCAGTTTCCAGTTTCTAGCCACTACAAAAAGGGCTGCCACAAACATTCTTGCACATGTGGGTCCCTTTCCCTCCTCTAAGATCTCTTTGGGATATAGGCCCAATAGAAACACTGCTGGGTCAAAGGGTATGCACAGTTTTATAACTTTTTGAGCGTAGCTTCAAATTGCTCTCCAGAATGGTTGGATCCGTTCACAGTTCCACCAATAATGTATTAGTGTCCCAGTTTTCCCACATCCCCTCGAACATTCATCGTTATCTTTTCCTGTCATTTTAGCCAATCTCACAGGTGTGTAGTGGTACCTCAGAGTTGTCCTAATTTGCATTTCTCTGATCAATAGTGATTTGGAGCAACTTTTCATATGACTAGAGATGATTTTAATTTCATCATCTGAAAATTGTCTGTTCATATCCCTTGACCACTTATCTATTGCAGAGTGGCTTGAATTCTTATATATATGAGACAATTCTCTATATATTTTAGAAATGAGGCCTTTATCAGAACCATTAAATGTAAAGATAATTTCCCAGTTTGATGCTTCCCTCCTAATCTTGTCTGCATTAGTTTTATTTGTACAGAAACTTTTTAACTTAATATAATCAAAATTATCCATATGGTGTTCAATTAGGAGGTCCAGATCTTCTTTGGACATAAATTTATTCCATCTCCACCGGTCTGAGAGGTAAACTATATTACGTTCCTTTAACTTGCTTACAAAATCACTCTTTATATCTAGAGCTTGAACCCATTTAGATCTTGTCTTGGTATGTGGTGTTAGGTATGGGTCAAGCCCTAATTTCTTCCACACTAGTTTCCAATTTTTCCAGCAGTTTTTGCCAAATAGTGAGTACTTATCCCAAAAGCTGGGGTCTTTGGGTTTATCAAACACTAAATTGTTAAGGTTATTACGTAGATTTTCCTGATAACCTATCCTGTGCCACTGATCAACTGCTCTATTTCTTAGCCAGTACCAAATGGTTTTGATGACCGCTGCTTTATAATATAGTTTTAGATCTGGTATAGCAAGGCCACTTTCATCTGCCTTTTTTTTCATTAATCCCCTTGAAATCCTTGAGCTTTTGTTCTTCCAAATGAACTTTGCTACTATTTTTTCTAGATCTGTAAAATAATTTCTTGGGAGTTTGATTGGTATGGCACTAAATAAGTAGATTAGTTTGGGTAGTATTGTCATTTTTATTATGTTCACTCTGCCTATCCATGAGCACTTAATGTTTTTCCAATTGATTAGGTCTGATTTTATTTGTGTGGAAAGTGTTTTGTAGTTTAGTTCGTATAGTTCCTGACTTTTCCTTGGCAGATAGATTCCCAAATATTTTATCCTATCATCTGTTATTTGGAATGGAATTTCTTTTTGTATCTCTTGCTGCTGAACTTTGTTGGTAATATATAAAAATGCTGATGATTTATGTGGATTAATTTTGAATCCTGCAACTTTGCTAAAGTTGTGAATTGTTTCTAGTAGTTTTTTAGTTGAGTCTCTAGGGTTCTCTAAGTATACCATCATGTCATCTGCAAAGAGTGATAATTTGGTTTTTTCATTACCTACTCTTATTCCTTTTATCTTTTTTCTTCTCTTATTGCTAAAGCTAACATTTCTAATACAATATTAAATAGTAATGGTGACAGTGGGCAGCCTTGTTTCACTCCTGATCTTATTGGGAATGGTTTTAGTTTGTTTCCATTACATGTGATGCTTGCTGATGGTTTTAAATAGATGCTACTGATCATTTTAAGGAAAAGCCCATTTATTCCTATACTCTCTAGGGTTTTTAATAGGAAAGGGTGTTGGATTTTATCAAATGCTTTTTCTGCATCTATTGAGATAATCATATGGTTTTTGTTAATTTGGTTATTAATATAATCAATTATGCTGATAGTTTTCCTAATATTGAACCAGCCCTGCATCCCTGGTATAAATCCTACTTGGTCATAGTGTACTATCCTGGGGATGACTTTCTGTAATCTCATTGCTAATATCTTATTTAAAATTTTTGCATCAATATTCATTAGGGAAATTGGTCTATAGTTTTCTTTCTCTATTTTCACCCTACCTGGTTTAGCTATCAGCACCATATCGGTCTCGTAGAAGGATTCTGGCAGTATACCTTCTGTCCCTATTTTCTCAAATAGTTTGTGTAGTATTGGAATTAATTGTTCTTTGAATGTTTTGTAGAATTCACATGTAAATACATCTGGCCCTGGAGATTTTTTCTTAGGGAGTTGGTTAATAGTTTGTTCTATTTCTTTTTCTAATATGGGGCTATTTAAATAATTTATATCCTCTTCTGTTAACCTGGGCAATCTACATTTTTGTAGATATTCCTCCATTTCATTTAGATTATCAAACTTACTGGCATAAAGTTGGGCAAAGTAACTCCTAATTATTGCTCTAATTTCCTCTTCACTGGAGGAAAGTTCTCCCTTATCATTCTTGAGACTAACAATTTGATTTTCCTCTTTCCTTTTTCTTATTAAATTAACTAAAGGCTTATCTATTTTGTTAGTTTTTTCATAGAACCAACTCTTAGTTTTATTTATTAATTCAATAGTTTTCTTATTTTCAATTTTATTAATTTCTCCTTTTGCTTTTAGAATTTCCAATTTGGTATTTAATTGAGGGTTTTTAATTTGTTCTTTTTCTAGTTTTTTTTTAATAATAAGCCCAATTCGTTGATCTTTTCTTTCTCTATTTTATGCAAGTAAGCATCTAGAGATATAAAATTGCCCCTTATAACCTCTTTGGCCGTATCCCACAAATTTTGGTATGTTGTCTCCTTATTGTCATTCTCCTGGAGGAAATTATTGATTGTGTCTGTGATTTGCTCTTTCACCCATTCATTCTTCAGGATTAGATTATTTAATTTCCAATTAACTTTTGGTTTATTTTCTCTTGGCCTTATATTGCATGTGATTTTTATTGCATCATGATCTGAAAAAGATGCATTTACTATTTCTGCCTTTCTGCATTTGATTTTGAGGTTTTTATGCCCTAACACATGGTCAATTTTTGAATAGGTTCCATGGACTGCTGAGAAAAAAGTAAACTCCCTACTGTCTCCATTCAAGTTTCTCCATAGATCTATCATACCTAACTTTCCTAACAATTGGTTTATCTCCCTAGTTTCTTTCTTGTTTATTTTGTGGTTTTATTTTTCTAGTTCTGAGAGAGCAAGGTTGAGATCCCCCACTAGTATAGTTGTACTGTCTATTTCTTCTTGCATCTCTCTTAATTTCTCCCCTAGGAATTTGGATGGTATTGCACTTGGTGCATATATATTTAGTATTGATATTGATACATTATCTATGGTACCCTTTAATAAAATATAGTTTCCTTCCTTATCTCTTTTGATTAGATCTATCTTGGCTTTTACTTGATCTGAGGTAAGGATTGCTACCCCTGCTTTTTTTTTTGTTCACCTGAAGAATAATAGGTTCTGCTCCAGCCTTTTACCTTCATCCTATATGTGTCACTATGTTTTAGATGTGTTTCTTGTAGACAACATACTGTGGGATTCTGGTTTTTAATCCAGTCTGATATCCGCTTCTGCTTTATGGGAGAGTTCATCCCATTCCCATTGACAGTTAGAATAACTAATTCTTTATTTCCTGCCATTTTATTTACCCAAGTTATGTTTTCCCCTTTCCTTTCCCCTTTCTCCCTTTCCCCCTCCTCAGTATTTTGCTTTTGATGACCCCCTCTCCCAAACAATCCACCACCCTTTAGATTCCTCCCCCCCCTTTTTTTTTAACTCCTTTCCCCTGATTCTTCTATTTTCCCTTCTAATAATTTATCCCTTTCTTTTTCCTCCTTTCCCTCCCACTTCCCTCTAGCAACAGACAAGTTTCTATGTGAAATCAAGTGTCTGATATACACTTTTAGAGCCCAACCTGATGAGAGTAAAATTTACACAATGCTCATCTCCCTCCCCTCTTTCTCTCAATTATATTAGGTTTTCTTTGCCTCTTCAAGAGATTTTATCTTGTTTTTACCTTCTTTTTTTTTTAGATCTTATTTTACCACTTTTTCCCTCTTTTCCCCAGTATGACAACCTTTCCCCCTCTAGTTTTCTTTTTCATATTATCAAAGTAATATCTAGTTAATTATACCCTCAAACTTTAAGTATCCTCATAGTAGAAATAAAGTTCTCAAGAGTCCTTTCCTTTTTACCTTTTTATGCTTCTCTTGAGTTCTGTGTTTGGAGGTCAAATTTTTTGTTCAGATCTGGTCTTTTCATTAGAAATAGGTGAAATTCACCTATATCATTGAATGACCATCTTCTTCCCTGGAGGATAATGCTCATTCTAGCTGGATAGGTTATTCTTGGCTGTAATCCAAGTTCCTTTGCTTTTCAGAATATCTGGTTCCAGGCCCTTCAATCCTTCAATGTGGAGGCTGACAAATCGTGTGTGATTCTAATTATTCATCCTTGGTATTTGAATTGTTTCTTTCTAACTGCTAGCAGAATCTTTTCCTTGGTGCAATAGTCCTGAAATTTAGCCACGATATTCCTTGGGGTTTTAATTTTGGGGTCTCTTTCAGGAGGTGATCAGTGAATTCTTGCAATGGTGATTTTGCCTTCTGATTCTACAATCTCAGGGCAGTTTTCTTTCAGGATTTCCTGGAAGATAGTGTTTAGATTCTTTTTTTTCATCATGGCTTTCAGGAAGTCCAATAATCCTTAGATTGTCTCTCCTAGATCTATTTTCCAAGTCAGTTGTTTTTCCTAGGAGATATTTCATATTTTCTTCTAATTTTTCATTTTTTTGTTTTTGTTTGACTGATTCTTGAAGTCTTATTGAGTCATTCACTTGCATTTGTTCAATTCTTATTTTTAAAGTGTTGTTTTCTTCAGTTACCTTTTTAAGCTCCTTTTGTAACTGGCCAATTGAATTTTTTTGTTCATTGCACTCTTTTTCCACTTCACTAATTTTATTTTTCAATAAATTGGTGTCTTTTTCATATCTCTTTTGTAGGGCATCATATCCTTCTTGCAAGATATTGTATCATTCTTGCACTGATTTCAATTTATTTTCCCATTTATCCTCCAGCTCTCTTATGAGGTTCTTTATGCAATCTTCCAGAAAGGCCTTTTGAAAAGGGGACCAGTGATGGCCCTTGCTGATTTCCTCTCGAGTTTTGTCTAAAGGAACCTCAGGATCTGGGGTCAGCCCTTCTCTGTCTTGATAAAAGCTGTCTATGGTGAGAGCTCTCTTTTGCTTCTTCATTTTTTTTTAGACATTGTGTATATCTCTTTAAGGTTTGGAAAAACCACAGCTAAAGCTCTTTGCCCTGGGGCACTTCGGCGAATTAACTTAAGGTGCTGGGCCGGTGGGGGCTAGGACTAAGTCTGAATTACTCCTTAAACAAGGCAAGTCTGCCAGAACACCTGCCCCCAATCAGGGCAAAGTGTCCCGAGTGCCTCAGATAAACTCCAGGTGTTTGGAATTTGGAGTTTGGGATTTCTGCCACGATGAGCTGAGCTGAGTCCCACCCTCACTTCCGGCCTATACCCGAGTCCACTTGTTTATCCCTCTGTCCGAGTCAGACAAACCTGATATGAAGTTCTTCAGAGAGCAGTGTCCAAATATTTCTGAATTCATTGACTTGAAGATCAGTTCAGAGGCTTATTTTATTGTTGGTTTGAGAGAAGATCAGAGGAGGACGCAAAGAGTCACGTTTTCACTCTGCCATCTTGGCTCTGCCCCCGGAAGTCTGTCTTGTATCTATTTTCTAGGTCAATTGCTTTTCCAATGAAAAATTTCACCTTTTCTTCTTTTTTTTTTTCAACTTTTTTGATTGTGTTTTATTGTATCTTGATGTCTCATAGAATCATGGGTTTCAATTTATTCAATTCTAGTTTTTACTTCAATAAGCTTTTTACTTTCTTTGCCATTTAATCAAATCTATTTTATAAAAAGTTATTTTCTTCAGTAAATTGTTGTATATCTTTTCCCATGCTATCAACTCTTTTTATTTATTTTTTTATTTTATTTTTGCTGAGGCATTTGGGGTTAAGTTACCTGCCCAGGGTCACACAGTTAGGAAGCATTAAGAGTCTGAGGCCAGATTTGAACTCAGATACTCCTGACTTGCTATCAACTCTTTTTTTCATGATTCTTTTCCATTTTTTCTTCTATTTCTCTAATTTGATTTTTTTAAATAAAACTTTATATGGTCTTCCAGGAATTCTTTTTGGGCCTGAAATCAAATAACATTTTCTTTAAGGCTCTACATATAGCCTCTTCTAAGTTGATGCTTTGATCTACCCTATTAGTATAGTAATTTTCTATAGTCAAACTTTTTTTTTGTTTTTTGTTCATTTTTCTGCCTTTATTGTGACTTGGTATTTATGTAATAGGTGGGAGTCTGATCCTGCATTGTCCCAAGCTTTTTGTGCTGGGGCTCTGGGTCTTACTGCTGGGTTTCACTGGGCTTCATGCTCTAACTTCTTGCATTTTCTGAAGGGTAGTATTCCCTTCTGGCTTGTACTGGCCCATTGGCCTCCCCTGAGCATGGGGTTTAGCTGTTGGACTGACCAGCAATAGGGCTTAGTTTCTGGTAACAGAGTTTTTGGTGACTGGTTCTGGAGAAGAGATCTTATTGCTGATTTTGCTACAGGGATAGGACCTTGCTTCTAGGTTGCTATGGGAAAAGGGTCTCTCTATTGGTAGGCCCAAGGAGTGATGTTTCTCTGTTGGCCAGCCTCTAAGGGAGGCTTCACTATTTTTCAGCAATGGACTCAAACCTTGTTATTATTAAATTCAATAAGCAGTTCTCAGAAATGCAGATCTAGGATGTCATCTAGTCAAACATCATTTTACCGATGAGGGAACTGAGTCCAGGAAAGGTCAAATAACCACTATGCATTTGGCAATGGCAACACAAAGTGCACAGACTTGTCCTCAAAAAGATTACAATCCAACTAAGTGGTAGAGGGAGGAGAATTAACAAGTATACAAATATTTAAGATATAAGAGAGGTTGAGAAAAAAGACCCAGTTAACTGATATAAGAAATCTGTGGGAAGTTTACCTTTCTTGGAAAAAGTCAGAGTAGGTTGTAGTAACTGAGATGAGTCTGGAAAGGAAGGAGATATTTCAGTAATGGAGATTTAGGAGTGGTAGAAGGAGGAGGCAATGTATTCCAGAGAAGAGGAACTGAATTACTAATGGCATGCAGCTGGGAAGTCAAGATAAAAACAGGTGATAAAGAGTACAAGATTTGGCTAGAATATAGATGACATAAAGGATTTAGTTATTTGAAATTAATTGTGATATTTTAAAATGTTAAAGATACATAACTTCTGTTAATCATTTTATTAATAAGGCCAGAATGTTTATTAATAAAAGGATGATCATTTGGTCATCTCTCTCTTAAACCAAATACCCTTCATGGCATTGGACTCAGTTTATTTGCTCTTCAAAGAATGTGTTCTTTAAATGGCAATCAATTCTGAATAATGAAAAAATGAACATTACAATAAAAGATTTGGGGAAAGGGACCTGGATCACTCACAGTTTGATTAAAGAGATTTATCAATTTCTGTATCACTTGTCTGACAAAAGGTAAAATCTATATTTCTCCAGACCTGTCCAAGCAAACATCAAGAACAGGAATCCACACATTAGCCTGATCTTAAAATTTTTTTACTGTCTAATTAGATATTAGCCTGTTTAAATTTCTGCCTAAGAATTCTCACACTGGTTGATTTCCAGATGAGGAAGTAGAAAAAAGGAAAAATCTTGGTTCCAATACATATAATTAGTTATTAATGCAAGAGAGAAAATAATCATTTTCTCTCTTTTTTTATTAAATACTTTGGTATTTGTGAATGACTTTGTCTGCCAGGTTCAGTATTTTCTAAGGAGAAAAATGTATCTCACTCTAGCTTCAGACCCTTAGCTAAACTACTTATCAGACCGTAAAAGATATTGAAGCAGCAATGTGATGAACTTTGGACAAAGAACAGTGATCATTCCAGACAATACACTCTGCCTCTTGTACTTATCAGGGTTGCTTACCACTGCTGTGGGCTTATTTTCTCCTTTTTATTCCAGGTCTTTGGGGATTGATCAATAATGCTGGCATTCTTGGGGTCCTGGCTCCCACCGACTGGCTGACAGTGGAGCACTTCAGGGAGCCCTTTGAAGTAAATCTGTTTGGTCTCGTTAATGTGACATTAAATATGCTGCCTTTGGTCAAGAAAGCCCATGGGAGGATAATCAATGTCTCCAGCATAGGCGGTCGGCTTGCAATTTCTGGAGGTGGTTATACCCCATCCAAATATGCATTGGAAGGGTTCAACGATAGCTTAAGGTAAAAAAAAAATAGAAAAAGAGTAAAGGAAAAGTAATACGACTTTGCTTTCAATACTTTAAATAGATATGAGAATGATGGTGTCAGTGGTGAGCTAAGTCAGCATATGGCAAATAAAAGATGGATAAAAGAAGAATTTGTGTAGGGAGTTAGATAATTGAATAGTGAGGTCCACAATTGGCATCACTATAATTTGCAAATTCAATAGTGTCACTTTGAAACCTATCAGCAAGATATTGGGAAAGGAAAGATCACTAGACTTAGAGAAAACAAACTTTGATACATGTCCTAGTTCTCAGTCTCTTTGGGCCTTGGTTTTCTCTTCTACAACAAGAAATCAGTTTAGATGGCTTCTAAAATTTCTTTCAGCTTTAAATCTTATGATCCTAATTTTCCTTACAACTGGTTTATAATCTAGCTACCTTGGTGAGGTTTTTCCCCCTCTTTAGACATTCTTTTTTTGTTTGTGTTTCATTATTTATTTACTTATTTTGAAATTTGATTTTTTTTAAATTTTGACTTCCAAATTTTGTTCCTCCCTTTAGTTCTTTCCCTACTTCTGAGAATTCAAACAATGGGATACATACCATGTGAAGTTATTAAAAATATATTTCCATATTATTCATGTTTCCAAAAGAAGTGGAAAAGTATGTTGCAATCTGTATGAAGAGTTCATCAGTTTTCTCTCTGCAGGTAGTCAGTGTTTTCTACAAAGTCTTTTAGAACTACCTTGTATCATTGTATTGATCAGAATACTTAAGTGTTTCACAGTTGATCATCACTACAATATTGCTGATACAAGATACAATGTTCCCGTGGTTCTGCTCATGTTACTTTGCATCAATTCATTTTGTTTTCTCAGGGTTTTTCTGCAACACCCCTCATCATTTCTGACAGCACAACAGTATTCCATCACAATTATATACCACAACTTTTTTAGTATTTCCTCAAATAATGGACATTCTCTCAGTTTCAAATTCTTTGCCACTACAAAAAAGGTGCTATAAGTATCT
This sequence comes from Myrmecobius fasciatus, assembly GCA_023553655.1. Classification (NCBI taxonomy): domain Eukaryota; kingdom Metazoa; phylum Chordata; class Mammalia; order Dasyuromorphia; family Myrmecobiidae; genus Myrmecobius; species Myrmecobius fasciatus. The sequence goes on along the minus strand of JAJPUD010004127.1, from coordinate 9,499 downwards.
GTGTCCATATAATTCCTTTCCCTCTTTCTTTGAATATCTAGGATACACATTGATATTGTTGGGTCAAAAAATAAAGTTTCACAGCCCCTTGGGAGTAGTTTCAAATTTTTCTCAAAATGGTTGGACCAGTTCATTTAGTGTCCCTAATTTTTTTCACATTCCTCCCAGATCACTTTCTTTTTCTGTTATGTTAGCTAGTCTGACATTTGTTGTAAGATGATATCTCTGAGTTACTTTAATTTGTGTTTTCTAATAAATAGTGATTTGGAGCATTTTTGTGTACGTCTATTAGTATAGCCTTGATTTCTTCTTCTGAAAACTTCCTCTTCATATCCTTAGACCATTTATCAATTGGACTTTTAAGACATTCTTTTCATTAAGTTCTACCACCATATCTTAGCACTTAAAATAAGAATAATGGTAGCTCCTTTTTATATACACATAAATATGCACAAATATATTAATGTATATAAATACATACAGCTTCTGTGTAAGCAGTATTTATGCACATTCAATTTATAAAGCTCTTTCACATGCATTATCTCATTTGATACCAAAAGAAAACCTTGTGAATGTAAAATCATTTGAGAATACCCTCCCTATTCATAACTTTCTATCTCATTTGAACCCCTAAAAACCATCTTACATGACAAATAAGCATGGAAGCAGACATTATATTTTCATATTATGAAAGGACCTGCAGTTTAGAGAAGGTAAATGATTTGCCCACACTCACTTACCTAATCAGATTCTGCCATGTGATCTTGAGCAAGTCACTCAATTTTTACCTCAGTTTCCTCATCTGTAAAATGAAGGATTGCTCTAGATGATCTCTAAGGTCTTTTCTAGCTATAATCCTTAATGGCAGATACTCTTTTTCCCTTTCAGAATAGCTTTCTAAAGATAATAAATTCACTCCAGTTTCTCACATGTCTGAATAGAACTTAAAATAGGTCTTTCTAGTAGGATTCTGTGGTCCTCTCCTTTAGTTCTTAGTCAAAAGAAGTGCTAGCAAGTTTCTTCTATGTGAACAAAAATAAAGGTCCTTGGAGATTAAAATCCCAGCTTGGTCATCTAAGACAATGTGTAAAATGAAAATGTTCTATAGAACATCAACAATAAAATAAAAATTGTGGGAGAAAAGGAGAGGCTCATCAAAATCTAGACCAGGAGTTCTTAAACTTTTTTGTGTCAAGGATAGCTTTGGCAGCCCAGTGAAGTATCTTCTCAGAATAATGGCTTTTAAATTCATAAAAAAATAGAGAGGATTACAAAGTCAACCAATTCTATTGAAATGTAGTTATCAAAATATATATTCTTTAAAATTCACAGAGGCTGTTAAGAAATTCTGCATTAGGGAACCATTCTTTCAGAATTATTTCTGTACTTTGTTTCCATCTTCTTATATTTCTAGGATAACACCAGAGGGTATGAAACAGGAGTAGTATGAAACCATGAAGGCAGAATTTCTAAATGAGTTGCTACTGCAATGACTCCATAGAGCATTCTGTGATTGTAGAATTTACATTCCAGAGAGTCATCTTATCATGATTATTCATCATAACTTTTATAAATTGACTAATCCCTAGGCATATCATAATCATCATTATCATCATCTACAGTATTTATTAAGCACATTTCATTTGGTGTTTCTGAAGGCAACATGTGAGGCAAATTAGAAAGTTTGGGCCTTCTGAGAATTTGTATCATATATTATAGGTTTAAGAATGAGAAGGGACTTTCTAGGTCATCTAACTTAACCTGCTTTTTTTTTTATAATTAAGTACATTGAGGCCCAGAGATTATGAAGTGACTTGTGCAGTCATTGGCTTAATATCCAAGGAGAGATTTGATCCCAAGTCCTGATTCCAAATTAAGTTTTCTTTCCCACTGTACCATGCTGCATTCATTCAATCAATATCTTTATATTGTGTATTTCTTCTATGTTAAACACTGTCTCTGTTCTTATGGATAGAAAGCCAAAAATGGAATATCCCCTTCCCTCAATATTATATTAAAGGAAAAAGCATCTACATATAGTTATATATAGAGAAATATGTAAATATGGATATGGATATGGCTGTAGATAGGAATAAGGATAAATATATAGAAATGGATAAGGATATGAATATGTACATAAACAAGTATAGATATAGCCATATATGTAGTTATATCTATAGACTATATCTATCTATATAATATATAATAATATTTATATTATTTGGGGATAAGAGGAAGAGTTCTAATATCTGAGGACATTAGGCAAGTCTTCATGTTTATTGAGTGCTAAGATATGTGCCAGACATATAGTATAGATTACCATGCAAACTGTTTAGCTACTAATTCAAGATCATAATGAAACAAATGAAGGCAACAAGACAGAAATCTATCCAACATTGCAATTCAAGATTTCTCATCTTATGCTAAGAATTGCAAGTTGTCATGTTCCCAAAGAAGAAAACATTCTGATACTGAAATCTTATTGTAATGCCATCCTCCAGACTTACACTGGGGCCAATTTTACCTTCCTTGGACCCCAGTCCAAGATGAGGTTGCATATGTAGTTAGCCATTGATTATCATCACTTAATTATCAGTGATCCCTTATGGGATTGGCTCACGGAGCTTCTCTTGGAATATAGATCTGTCATGAATGTAAATAATGTGGCAAAGCCAGATCTACCTCTTTAAGAGAAGGATGGGAGTTGGGGATGGTAATGAAGACAAAATCAGCTAAACGCAGCAATGAAAACTGGTGTCTGTGCATATGCCAAGATCTAAAAGAAATTGAGCTTTAGGTACTGTACTTGATGATGGGGATAAAAAAAAAAAAAAAAGAAAAAAGAAAATAGCCACTTCAAGGAGCTTATATTCTTTGAATGGCAGGAAAAATATCACTTGTCTCATCTGTAAAATGGGAATAATTGTAATACCTGACTCATAGAATTGTTATGAGATTACCATAAAATATTATATTTCTATAAGATAACATTGCTCATAGAACTTTTTTTTGTTACAAATTGCTTAAGTCCCTTATTTGAGTTCCTTAATACTATATCACTATGAGAGGTAAACTGGACAAATATTTATTACCTCACTTTACAGATTAGGAAACTGAGGCTGAGACAAGTTAAGCAATACACAGGAAGCGCCAAATCAGAGAAACCTAGGTCTTCCTCCAGTGTTCTAGAGACAGCACAGTAAATCAAGCTCTGAGACTGAAGTCAAGAAAATCTGAGATTGAGGTGAGTTTAATCTCACCTCAAAAACTTTTACTTACTAGCTGAGCAACCCTAAGAAAGTCATTTAACCTGTCTGCTTCAGTTTCCTCAAATGGAAAATGGGGATAAAAGTAGAATCTATCTCCCAAAGTTGTAAGGATAAAACTATATGATATTATGTTATAAGCACACAGCACATAAGAAATTATATTCATGAATGACCATTTTTTTCTTTACTTCCTTATAAATTATTCTTTGCTTCTCTGCTGTGTACCTTATTTACTTTATTCTTTTCCTCCCCTTTTATCTCCCCCACCATTCCCAAGCAAGCTACATTTAAGAAAAGATATGTTTATGTATACATATATAGATACACACAAACACATCCACACCCACTCTACATACACACACATGTCTTTCCTATCCTTGCTGCCTCTTTAATTACATTCTGCTCCATAACTTGCCTTGCTATTACTCAACTCCCCCCACCCAGACTCCCTTGTCTTCTTTCCTTACCCTTTGCTTCACCATCCATCACTTCTTACTTATTTCTTTATAGATTATGAAGGGTACTAAAACCTTCATGATATATATGTAGTGTTACCTACTGAATCCATTCCCCGTGTTAAGTAGGTTTTCAGAACTATGAATCCTCCTCTACCCTTAATGCCTTTGTGTCTATCCTTCCTCTGCACCTCATTTGTATAACAATTGCTATTTTAACCTTAACTCTGTCAATTTTTCTTTTGAGCTACCCTATTGTGGATGTGAATCTTATATACATATATGTATGTATATATAGTATATATATATATATACATAAATAATTTGTCCATGTTTAAACAGTTTGTCCATGTTAAGTTTCTTAAAATAGGTCTTTTATATTGACCCTTAATATGTTAAATTTTCTGTTAAGTTTGGGGTTGATTGATAGAAAGTCCTGAAAATCTGCAAGTTCATTAAATGTCCATTTTTTTCTTATTCAGAATTATAGATAATTTTGCTGGATATGATATTGACTACAGACTTAGTTCTTTTGCTTGTCTGTAGATATGATTCCAGGACCTGCAGTCTTTTATTGTAGCTGCTGATAAGTCTTATACAATTCTAATTGTAGCTCCAGAGTAATTGAATTTTTTTCTTGTTTCTTGCAAAATTTTCTCTTTGATCTGGAGGTTTTGAAAATTAGCAATAATGTTTCTGTGTGTTTTCCACACAGCATCTCTTTAAAGTGGTGATCTGTGGATTTTTTATATTTCTACTTTCTCCTTATGTTCTATCACTTCAGGACAAATTTTCTTGGATTATTTCCTGCATTATTGTATTAAGAGTCTCTTTTTGGTCACAACTTACTGGAAGTCCAATTATTCTTATGTTTTCTCTTCTTGATCTGTTGTCCAGATCTGCATTTTTCTTAAAAGATGTTTCACATTCTGCTCTATTTTCTCATTCTTTATTATGTGTTTTGTTATTTCTTTCTTGGTCTCCTATAACTTTACTGACTTCGCCTTGGCCAATTCTAGTTTTAAAAAAAGTTTTCATCTTTGAGATCTGTATCTATTTTTCTAATTGATTAATTTTTTTTCACAAGCTTGGATAGTTTTTATTTATTTGTTTGTTTTTTATTGTTAGTTTTTCCTTAATGTCTCTCATTTGATTTTTCAATTTTTTTGAGTTCTTCTATAAATTCTCTATGAGCAGGGAGCTACTTCACATTACTCTTTGGGATAGAAGCTTCTTCTTCTTCTTCTTCCTTTTCTTCTTCTTCTTTTTTTTTTTTTGGCTAAAGTGTCCTCCTCTGAAGATGAACCCCAGTTTTCCCTGTTGCAATAATATGTTCCAATGGTGGGGTTCTTTCTTTTTTGCAGATTCATTTTTTTTTTTAGTAAGAGGTATTAGTGTAAGCACTTCTAATCGTAGGGTTGGGCAATGGTCCCTCAAACTTCCCTTCAACTCTCCCCTCTGACCAGGAACCCCAAACCAAGAACTCCACCCTCCTGCAAGTGCCCACAGTCAGCAGCATCCCTGTCTCTGCACTCACTAAGTGCTGGTTCCTTCTCACCCAGGGCCACATTTTAGCAGCACAGCTGAGCCTGGCATTCCCAATCAGCCAAGGTTCATTCTACCTTCCTGAATTCAACTCCCCACTGAACAAACAGTCTGGGAGGTTAATGTGTCTGTGGTTCCTGTTGAAGTTCCAGCCACACCCAGGTAGTAGAAGAGTTCCCCATATTTGATTTTTCTGTGAAGCTAGCCCAGAGGTATTTGTACTTCAGACAGATTAATCCCTGCCTTGGATTTTTCTTCAGATCTCTGATTGTGTCAGGAAGACCCTAGTTCTGCCCCAAGTCTTCTTGATTTTTCATGAGTCCATGTTCACCCTGAAGTGAAAATTTGTTCTATTTGTGGGAGAAATTGGGAGAGCTTGAAATTTACCAACCTACTCTGTCATCTTCCCAGAATCCTTCCACTTTTTTGTATTGTAACTTCCCATTCATCAGATATAATTTATTATTGCCACTGATCTTTTGAAGAATCTTTTCCCAATGTTTCAGTCACATGCTCTGAGCCCTCAGAAGAAAGATATCTTTAAATTCAAATTATTATTGGCAAAAAATATTCACAACAATATTTGAACAGAGGCATAACTGGAAAGTCTGGCTTCTGGGACCAGATCCATGGTATTTACCTAGGGAAAATAGTTGGTTCAGGGCCAAGGGAAGGAATAGAAGGAGGTTTAGAAACTGACAGTCACTAAACTTGGGTCAGATTTTAGAAGGAGAGATCTCAGATCTGAAAACCCAAGTTCAGTGACTGACTGGCCCTCATACCTGGAATGCTTTCCCATCCCATCTTCACTTCCTAGCTTCCTGGACTTCTTTCAAATCTCAATTAAAATCCTACTTTCTACAAGAAGCTTTCTTATCTATTTTGCTTTGCTTTTGCTAGTGCCTCTGACATAATTTCTGATTTATCTTACTTGCCTATAGCTTTTTTTTACATTGTTTTTGTGCATCTTTCCTCTCATTAGACTGTGAGCTCTTTGACAAAAGGAATTATTGTTGTTTTTATTGGAAGCCGGTGCCTTTCTTTATACCTCTGTACTTAGAATACTCTCTAACACACAGCAAATGCTTAATAAAAGTATGTTGAATAAAAGTATGAACTGACTGACTAAATACAGTTAAATGATATAAGCATCCTCTTTCCACCCTGCAGCAATGTCCTGATCATTCTTTCTTGAGTTACAATGCTACCCAAAAATGAATACTTTCCAAATAAAACTGTTTAAAAAGTAACAGAACAATTTCCAATGGATTATTTTCACAGGAGGGACATGAAAGAATTTGGTGTAAAAGTGTCATGCATAGAACCTGGATTGTTTAAAACAGGACTGTCGGATCCAGTAAAAGCCACTGAAAAGAAAATTGAAGTTTGGAACCAACTTTCACCAGACATCAAACAACAATATGGAGATGGATACATTGAAAAAAGTAAGTCCTAAGACCATTGCTTATATCATTGTTGCTTCAGGCAGAAATATTAGGGATTAGCAAAATATCTGGACATATACAACATCTGGAAACCAATAAGATTCTGAAGCAGAAGCCTGAAGTAGCTTTATGGCTTTTCCCTCCTTACTTCTGTCCTACTCATGGTTATATATGTTTTCTTCCTCTTTCATAAGTCAATAATTTACAAGGTCTTCCCATATTATGCTAAGCCAAGTGCAGGGGAAGTAAGAGGACTAAGTGTAACATTAAAAAAAAAAGCAGAAGACAAAATCTTTACTATGATATTTATAAGCTAATTGAGGGCCTCAGACTTCCAGGTATGACTATAAAGGAATAATAAAGGTATGACTATAAAGTGAATTGGTCTCATGACTTACAGTCATGCATCTCCACATATAGACACAAAATACCCAGGAAATGATTCATGGTGACAAGAAATCAAGTATTAGGATACATGTAAAAGCTATTCTGTGTCATATAAGTAGAGAACAGGGGGAATAGATTTTAGGAGTCACATTTAAGAAAGCAGTGGTCTAGAGGAGGGCCACCAGGATGTTTTCAGATTCTGAAATACACAGTTGAAGGAAATGGGAAGGGATGTGTGTGTGTGTGTATTTGTGTGTGTGTGTGTGTGTGTGTGTGTGTGTGTGTGTGTTAGAGGTGGGTGGAACATTTTTTAAAGATTTAAAGACGTCAGGTAGAAGAGAGAACAGACTTTCTCTGCTTGGTGTCAGAAGAAAGAACAAAGAGCTACGAGTGGAAGTTGGGAAGAGACAAATTTAGGTTTGCTCAAAGAAAGCACATGATTACAGTTCTGACAAAACAAACAGTGCTGTTTCCAAAAGGAGGAGGCTTCCTGGCACTGGGTCTTTAGCCAAAGGCTAATTATTTAGCTGTTGGAGATATGGGAATTTCAGGTTAGGTCCCGGTTGGATTGAATGACTCTGGAAGTGCCTTCTGATTATGAAAATGTGACATTTCATTTCATGTTTTATTTTATTCTTGCCTCTTACCAAAGTGTCCAAGGTTTGGAATAACATCAACAACAATAAACATTTATAGGGGCAGCTAGTTGGTGTAGTGGATAGAGCACCAGCCCTGAAGTCAGGAGGACCTGAATTCAAATCTGGCCTCAGACACTTAGCACTTCCTGGCTCTGTGACCTTGGCCAAGTCACTTAACTAATTGCCTCATCAAAAAAAATAATAATAAACATTTATATAACACTCTGATATTTATAAGGTGTCGTATATGCTGTATTCCACTTAATCTTCACATCAACCTTTTGAGGTTAGGTATCATTATTATCCTCATTTTCTAAATGAAAAACTAAAATTCAGAGAGGGACTTGCCCTGAGTCACACACCTAATAAATGACTGAAGTTAACAGAAATCCAGTCAAGCTTTTCTTGTCTCTAAATGTAGCCCTTTTATCCATTTTGCCATGTTTCCAAATCAGATGTACCAGAGGACATTCAACCCAGTGCTGTACTCTTTGTTTTCATTAGAATATGCTGGGTCAGGACAAAGTGACTGACAAGCAATGCCAAAATAGGATGAAAAAAATTACAGCCCCCTTTCCCAATCTTCCAGGCTGGGTAACAGGAGTATATATGAAATGTAAACTGCAAAGGAAGTTCTCACTAGTTTTGCATGCTCATCACTTTTAAAAACTTAGAACAAGCTTATCTATGGGCTTCCATTCCTCATCTATAAAATAAGGTTGTTTGGTTTGTTTGTTTTTCACTCTATGACCTCTAAAGTCTCTCAAAGATTCAAATCTATAGGCATTTAGGAGCATCTTCCTACCTTCTAACTGGGAGTGTGCCCACATCATCAGAACTACTGATTCTTGTTGTTTATAGAGATGATAAAGCCAGCAGCAGATATATTTTGCAATTATGGCCTTTTGACACAAGGAAGAAAGCAGTTGGTTGTTACCCTTGTAACAGTTAAAATTATGGTAGACCGAGTCACAGAGTTACAAGCATGATCAATTTATTAATAAAGTATGAATCTACCAATAAAATAGGATTGTTGCTTCTCCAGGTAAGCTAAGACCCCAAATGAGGTAGGCAGTTCTCTTTTATAGTTTTGGGAACTATAGAACAAGAACAGGGCTTTTGTAAACAGGGAACAAGTTATAGTTGATTAAAAGAGTTCAATATCATGAATGGAGAAATTAATATGATTGGTTACAGAGCTAAGTTATGAGGAATAATATGATTGTTTGGAAATTGAGAATGAGGAACTAATTACAACCCTTCCTTCTCTCATATGACTAAGAAATGATCATTGTTATAGTCTAACTGCAAGACTTAGAGATAGTGAGCCAGACTTATTTGCTTTGTTAAAGTATCCTTGAAGAACAACTTGGTGGTATAAAGAAACTCAAGCAGATTTTCTTTTCTTTTTTTTTTTATTAAAAGCTTTTTATTTACAAAACTATGAGTGACTTTTCTACATTGACCTTTGCAAAAACTTTTTTTCCCAAGCTTTTCCCCTCCTTCCTCCCACCCCTACATGACAGGTAATCTAATACATGCTAAATAGGATAAATTATATGACAAATACAATACATGTATACATATCTATACAGTTATCTTACTGCACAAGAAACATCAGATCTAGAAAGAGAAGAAGAAAAAACAACCTAAGAAGGAAAACAAAATGCATGGAAATATTCACAGAAAGCGTTAAAATGCTGTGTTGTGGTCCATACTCAGTTCCCACAGGCCTCTCTCTGGATGTATATGACTATCTT
>JAJPUD010004126.1:193816-211368 GCA_023553655.1 Myrmecobius fasciatus | reverse complement strand
AAAAAAAAAAAGAGGCAAGATGGGTGCAAGTTTGTGGAGTGGTACTATGTGCATCATTGGTTTTGTCATTATAATTATAAAAATCTAACTGTGCATTTGGTACATGTTTTCATTATTTGCTTTTAAAATCAAGTTTTATGTTGCAAATACATATATAGTATGATATATGGTGATATATTGTCTACTCTCATGAATTAAATTATCACTGTAGTGCTGATAACTTCCAAATTTTTATCTCCAAATCCTATTTTCCTTCTGAGTTCTAATTCACTATTTCCAAATGCATTTCCAAGATCTCAACTTATATTTGCTACCCAAATATTAAACTCAGCATGACCCAAGCTGAACTCAATATCTCTTCTTCTCACAGTCTGCCCTTCCTAACTTTCTCATATTTACTGACAACATCATCATCTTCTCAATCACCAAACTTTGTTGATTTTTCCTAACCCTTATCTGCATATCCCCAAACTATCTACCTATGTTATATGTATTCACATGTGTACATGTATCTATCTACCGATTTTATATATGTGCTCATCTGCATACATGTTATTTCTCCATTAGAATTCATGCTTCTTGAGAGTTGAAACTTTCATTTTGGTCTTTGTATTCCTCCCTTAGCATAGGTTCCTGGTACATAGAAAAAATTTAATAAACACTTATTGATTGAAGTTAGTATAGAGAGAAAAGAGAAGAAAGCTTAAAATAGAATTTTGTGAGAAAGATTGCATTTAGGAGGATGAGGAAGTGCCAATAAAAGAGCATGAAGGAACAATCAGAGGTAGAAGAAAATCAGGAAAGAGCCTGTCTTATGGCACTTTAAGAATCAATCAATAAGCATTTTTAAAGTACCTACAACTTTCCAGGCACTATGATAGGACTCTGGGTATAGAAACAAAAATAAAAACATTCTTGTCCGCACGTAAGAGCTTAATAAATGTCTTTTTTATTCAATCATAACAAAGATATATAAGATACATTTTTGAAGTTGAAATTATAAAAATAAAGAGAAATTTAAAAAAGATAAGGTGGTTAAATAGTGTCAATGCTGCTGAAAAGTCTAGGAGATAAGAAGAGCAAGAATGTAAAAATTTTTTCACTCAAATATTTGGTCCATATAAACTAAACATCTGAATTATTTTTCTTTGTGTCTCTCTGTTCTGTATGGCTCAGATGAATACTCATCATAGGATGCTGGGTCTCTGGCCCTTTCTGGATCTCTCTTTATCTGTAACATAAAGAAGTTGGGATAGATGATCTGTAAAGTCTCTTACATCCCAACTCTAACATTCATGGACTTTGTTTTAGGACTTCAAATAAAATAAACAAAACTAATTTCATAGTACATGAACCAGTAGGTAAATGGTGTCCTTGGCCTGGCTAGGGTACTAGGAAAGATTAAAAGGCAGCTGCATATCAAACATTCGTTTAAAGTACTCCTCATTTGGTTTGAATTGTGTGGAGTTCAGGGTTCTTCTTTCAGGCTCTGGCTATTTTTGTCATCTGACTCAGTTTCCTCTGGTGCTTCATGTTACACTGCTGCATTGTGACCCTTTGCTGAGACAATTTTTTTTTTTTTTTTTAGCTTGTCTGTGAAATTTTGAATCCCACCTCTGGATGGGGACATTTTTCCCCTAGGTCACCACTGATTATTTTAAAACAAAGGAGAATTTTGAATTGGCGATTATGCCTCCTCAGACCTAGAAAGGCAATATCTGCTGACACAAAGGAGTTCTGATCTACAAGTTATTGAACAACAATGTCCTTTATAACTCTATGGATATTTATTCTGAATTTTTCATTAGATGTATGTTCTTCAGGAGCAACCATGACTAAGCAAACATTTCTCTCCAATTCAGTACCAAATCTTTTCAATTAGATGTGGTGATAAAGAAAAGGACCCTAGGTGTGAAAACTCTCTCCACCAATATAGGTCACCTATCACAGCTAACTAATTTTTTATTAGATAAGTCCTAGGGAGTTGTTTGAGACATATAGAAGTGAAATGACCATGTTCACACAAACTTATATTAGAGAAAGATTTGAATGCAAGTCTTCCTGACTTTAAACTCTCTACTACAGCATTCTACTGCTCTGTTTAGAAACAGGAAAGTTTTCTGACAGTTATTAGCTATGTGATTTAAGGCAAGATATTTCACTCAAACACCCTGATTAGATCCTGTTTCTGGTGCTTATCCATCAGAGTAGCCATGGAAGAGTCATTTAATCTCTCTGGGACTCAGTTTCCTTATCTATAAAACCAGAATAAATGGTTTCTGAGGTTCTTTCTATTTCAACATCTATTATTGTATGTTCCCTCTAAGAAGTTTGAAGGAAAGCTTGATATTGTAGAAAGAATTCTAAGTTCCATCTATGAAGGAGAGCATGCTAAGAACTCTATCTATAGAGTTAAATCCTGTTTCTGGATTTACATCTTGCCTCTGCTTGTGTGACCTCAGGGAAGTCACCTTTCCCCCTCAAGTCTCAATTCCCTCATCTATAAAATGAAGGGGTTGGATTTCAGATAGCCTCTGATACCCTTTCCAGATTCTGTGATAAATATCCTAACTCATGTCAGTGTTTGGCACAGAGTAAGTGCTTAATCAATGCTTGTTGCCTTGTTTTCCTTACCTAATTTTTTTCCTATAAGATGCAGCATTTGGAGAACTCTCACATAGCATCAATTTCCTTAACAATGCATTCTTGGTCAATTCTGAAATGAAATTTGGAGATGCCCTTAAAAAACTTGTTCAGTTTCTAAGCCCTGACAGATCAGTTATGCTTTGTTTAGCTACAGGGAATTTCCTTTCTGGGTCCCAGTTTCCTCACCTGCAAAAAATAAGTCAGTAAGGTCAGATGATCTTTGAGGAAACTTCTAGCTCTGTGGCTAGAAATTAATTCAAGGAACTATATCAGTGAATTTTTGAACTGAGGTTCAAAATATTTAAGTGAGTTCTTTAAAGTCATACAGGGCAGCGAGGTGGCCCAGTGGATAGAAGAAAGGGTCTGGAGTCAGGAAGACTCATCTTCATGAATTCAAATTTATCCTCAGATACTTATTAGCTGTGTGACCCTGGGCAAGTCACTTAACCTTGTTTGCCTCAATTTCCTCATCTGTAAAATGAACTGAGGAAGGAAATAGAAAACCATTCCATTATCTTTGTCAGAAAAACTCCAAATGGGATCATGAAGAGTTGGACATGACTGAAAATTACTGAACAATAAATTTATCACTAGTCTGATTCAATGACTCTTATCTCAGTTGTCTTCTGCTTTAGGCTTTAGGGCTCTTTCCTCTCTCTCAATGGCAATCTCAGTTCTCTGAGCCACTGAGAGATTTTTCTTGTTTCTGCCTTGACCCATTTTCCCATCTTCCTTCTTCCTAGAGTGGTATCATACAAAGAGTTATGGTGATCTGAACTGAAATCCCACATCTGGCACTTCTTAGCAGTTGTGTTAACCTCTGGGGCTCAGATTCCTTATATGTAAAATGCCTTACTCCTAGGATTATTGTAAAGCTCTGGTGACATCAAGCATACAAAGGACTATGCAAATTTAAAATCCCATTATAAGTGTTAATTATTGTTAAACATTTTCTTGGTTCATAGGATCATAGGATTTGGAGACAGAAGGAACTTTAGATTCAAGTCTAAATTAATTTTGCAGATGAAGAAGAAATTAAGGTTCAAAATATTTAAGTGACTTGTTTAAGGTCATTCAAAGAGCTAGGATTTGAACTCGTTTTCTTATGCCAAATGTTTTGTTCTTTCTACTGTATATGAAAATTCTACATGCAATTATGAATATTATTATGAAATTATGAATTATGAATAATTTTACCCTTGATAATAAAATTTCTGGCATTGGGACTGGTTGGCTAAAGATTAAGAAACTATGTCTCTAGTTTCCTCCTACATTCTCCAATGAGAAAAAGGGAGTGTGCAGTAGTTATGGTAGGCATCCATTCTTCAATTGAATAATTCTAAAACTATACAGCACACTACCTTAGAAGTTAATATAATTAGTTAACTTTTTTGACATTCCTAAATGGGAACCTCACCCAGCTGATCAGTTTCTTTTTTTCTTCCCTCCTATAAGCATAATACAAATTTTAGAGTTGATATTCCAACATTTATATATGCCATACAGTTCTTTGCAAAAATATGATTTTGATCTGAGAACATCTGTATCAGTCTAGAACATGCTTTGCCTGGTACTTGGCTTGAAGTCACTGTAGCTACTAGATACCCTCTGCCAGAACTCTACTTTTAGCTATAGAATGTCAGAAACACCAAGAGGGAAAGGGCAAAAGTTTGATTGTTTTTTCTACATCTAAATGTGCCTGCATGTGTGTGCATGTATATGTGTGGGAGATAGAAGTAATGTACAGTCATACACATTCTGAAGACTGTACATTATGGAGAAGGTAATAGTAGTTATAATACTTATTTGTGCATATTATTGTTCACCATTGTTAATTCCAGTAGTATCCAGCTCAAAATGGGAATGGGAACCACTAGAACACACAGAAGGATCCTTGCCAGATGCATATTTACTTAGAAAATAAAATATTGACATTATCTATATTTTATTGCATTTTAACTATTTTTTTAAATATTTCCCAATTACATTTAATTTTATTCTTGGGATGTTCTGGAGTGCTATTGTTAGTGATAAGGCTGGCTGTGCTTTGACACTTCTGGTTAAGAATGAGCATTTTTCCAGTACCTTCTATGTACTAGGAATTTGGGATGCAAAGACAGATGAAAAATATTTCCTGCCCTCAGGAAACTTACATTCTGCTTGGAGTTGTTTGGTACCACATTGTTTAGAAACATGTAACTAGCTAAGTATACACATGATGAGTTGAGGATGGAGAAAGTACTTACAGCAAAGGAAACCATATGGTGATACATGAACTGAGCCTTCAAAAAAGTTGGAAATCCTATTGCTCTTATATCTATGTCCAAGACAATATTTATCTGCATTAAAAATGCAGCAGCTTCCTTAAGATATTCATTAACAAGCTTCTTAATTAAATTTTGACTATAGTCAATAATAGAGCTGACTGTTTAAGAATGGAGATGGATGTCAGTGGAGGTGAGTTCTTCTTTCTCACATTTTTTATATGCTCTGGTAGGTCCAAAGCTGAGGTGCTCTTGGGGAGAATAAGATATCATCTGATTCCCCAAAAAGCCAGAAATTGGGAAACAAAAACCAGCACGTTTTCCTAGGCATTTTCCCCCTTATTTTTTCAGAGTAGCTAAGTGCCACAGGGGAGAGAGTACTAAGTCTGAAGTTAAGAAGGCCTGAATTCAAATCTGGCCACAGACATTTAATAGTTGTATGATTATTGGGCAAGCCACTTGACCTCTGTCTTCCTCAGTTTCTTTAATTGTAAAGTTGTAAAGGTCATAATAGTACCTACCTCCTAGGGTTATTATGAGGATCAAATGAAATAATGTTTATAAAAAGTATTTAGCATACTGCCTAACTCATAGTAGTAGAATAATTAATTCTTTCCTTCCCCTTCTATTGCTTTGACATTCTATTTATTAAATGCCCCTTTAATAGTGTTCCATTTTGCCACAAATCACTTCAGCAGTTCAATTTAGAAAACACATGTTAAATACCTACTGTGTACAAGGCTCCGTACTAGACTTTGGTGATTCAAGGACAAAAAATTCAACAGCTCTTGCCAAAGAGATTACTTATATCTTATGGGGGCAAACAACATTGATGATAACAATAATGAAGGTAATGGTCATGATAGGTAGTATTTAGTATATGACACTCCAGGATTTACAAAACTCTTTACAAATATTACCTCATTTTATCATCACAACAAACCTAAGAGGTGGTGGCTATTATTTTTTCTGACAAAGAAATTGAACTAAAGATTTTTGCCCAGGGTCACATATCTAAGTATTTAAGTGTTTAAGGTCATATTTGAACTCAGGACCTCCTGATTTCAGGTCCCAAACTATATTCACATGTGCATGACTAACTACAAAATAACTATGAAGCCAAATGAAATTATTTTAAGAGGAGGAGAATGTTAACTTGGGGGAAATAATGATACTGAGTAGTGGGGGCTGCTTGAGCTGTGCTTTGAAGGAATGGGGGGATTCTATCAGGTAGATATTACAGAATATTCTTCCTACTGGCCTTTGAAAAGCAGACAAGAATTTTTCTCCATAGGGAGTCCTGGTTTTGAAACAGGTGGTTAAATAATGTCACTTCCAAGAGTCCGTAGAATGTGCTATTGCAGAATGTGGATGTGGAGGCTGGATTTCTTACATTCCTTTGTCCATACATATACATACCCCCAGGCTTTCCTGCCTGAAAGAAATGTGCTGGATTCTGGGTTTTTGCTATGTGCTAAGTATACAATACAATTCTTCCATGAAAAATGAGTAACCCACAGAAAGGCAAAAATCTTTCATTTCAGAAAGCCGCAAATGATCTTGCTTAAAAATAATTCTAGCTAGTTATTATTCAGTGTTGGAAAAAACCTCCGTACTAGAATAGGGTGAATTTTTACTTGATGGTGAATTATATAATTTGCTATTAGCTTTCATTCCTTGTCTTCCAGAATTTTTTCCCCCCAGATAGTGCAACGAAATTCAATCACCTCTTTGGGCTTCAGTTTCTTCATCTGAAAATGAGGAGGTTGAAGTAGATGATCTCCAAGGTCCCTTCTAGTTTAGAGGAATGATTCTCTGTGATATCATTGTCTTGACACTCAGAAAGAAATAAATTTGACCTCTAAAAAGTGATTAAAAAACACACACACAATACTCTGCCTTGCTTCTTAATGAATCCCAGGGAGATAATTTTGGGTTAGGATTGGCCTTTGGCCATCTGATTGCAATATGATTTCATATTTTGCATTGTATTTTTATTGGAACCAAACAATAAAGTTATTTGTGTCCCTCCTCTTTCTCTCTTCTTCTCTCACCCTCTTCACTAAACTATTGCTGACCTTTGCTGTCATCAGTAGCTTTCCGGGAATCTTGGAAGGAGCAGGGCCCTCTTAAGATAGATTAATGTATGTAATTGGCTGCTGACTTAACTGCTCAACAATGTAAACTGAATATTTGTCTCTTGCCAGGAGTTTTTTTTTCCCTTCCCACCAAGATGACTTTTTGTAATAGCAGTGAGAGATTCCAAGAGGAGTATTTATCAAGAGATAATAACCTGATGGCAGATTATGGCTCATTTGGCCAGCAGGCCTCCCTGCTCCAGCCTCCCTAGGCTGTACCTTATTGTTTAATTGTGAAAAGCCAGCAGAAGAAGCTCCTGTTGGATTGGTGGATTCCAAGTAAGAGCTGTTAGAACATAAGAATCATTCTCAGGTGATAGTAGAGCCCCATTTCTCCATTTAATTTCATAGACATAAAGGGAACGTTGACAAGAAGAAGCCTGTGAGGGAAATCTTGTGGAAAGCTGGGGAGCAAAAAGAAGTATGGGGAGTTTCAGGCTGAAGGGGGAAGACCCAGTAACTTTTCAGCAGTGCATAATTTATGTTTCAATGCTTTCTCCCATTTTCAGTACCTTTAATACCTCTCTAAAATGATATATCTATATTTATGACAATCAGAAAGTTAAAGTTGGGAGTATTAGGAAGGATATTTCTCCTCAGAATCTAAATTCAAATGCCCTTCACACTAGGTCAGGTTGTTATTTTCCATTGCCTCTGATTTCTATGTAAAATTCCCAAAGAAATTATTTTTTTTTATCCTCCATGTTAAAAAAAATCTTGTGAAATACAGTATCTAAATCAAACATAGTAGCATAACCTAGGTCACAGCAATTCTTGTGGATGGGTAGTATAGTGCAGGAGAAGGAGTGCTGAATTTTGAGTCTGCAAATCTGGATTCAAATCCTAGTTCTGCCAATTATGTGATTGAGTAAACCACTTAACTCTTTGGGCCCCTGGGGAAAAAAACTCATTACTAGATTAGGATGGATTCTTTCTTGATGGCGAATTATCTCTATATAAAAATTATTATATATAAACATGTAAATATATAGAAATATGATACACAACATAATATAAAACATATAATACACAATATATAAATTTATAATATGTGTTATATAATATAATTTATGAATTATATAAATATTATATATATAAATTTTCATTAGCTTTAATTTCTTGAGTCTTCTAGCATTTTTCCCCTAGATTGTGCAATAAGATTCAGTAACCCCTTTGGGTTTCAGTTTCTTCATCTGAATATAAAGAGGTTAAAGTGGGATCTCCCACGTCCCTATTAACTTTAAATTACAAATAGGTATCTTCTAGCTCTAAATCTACCAGCTAATGAAATACCTCTCCTTATGTTTCCAACTTTCACTTGTGTCTTATAAATATACATAACCCACAGCAATGAGACATTGAAGACATTGCAAATGAAGGCTGGTGTTGAAATCTCAAATATTCAGTGCTGAATACTTGCTGCATCTCCCCTTTTTATCTGAAACTAACCTTGCTTACTTAGTTTTCCTTATTCTCCACAGTTTTCCTTTCAGACATTCTATCACTAACTTTCTCCTTGTGTCTAGGGAATAAAATAGAGAGACCTTGCTCTCCCACCTCTTTGTGCAACATTGGGCAAATTCACTTCCCTGCTCTAGATTTCTATATACTGATCTGTAACATAAGGGGACTAGGTAACATGAGGTCTCTTTCATCTCTGAAATCCAGGATCCTTTGATGTACTAAGGCATGGAAGCATTGTGCCCATCAAAGTGAAATCATAGATCTATAAAAATGTTAAAGTTCTCTCACCTAATAGTCTCTTCCCTTTTCCTATCCCCACCCCATTATACCCTGGAGGTGGCCCATTATCACAGGATCATGAACATTCTATTGTATAGCACCTCCATGTCGGAAAAAGCCACAAAATCATCAAATTAACACTTCCATCATTCTCTCTACTATTAAGCCATTTCTACAGAGCATTTTTCAGTTCCTTAGAGACCCAAGCCATCTTGGCTTGGCTATAAATTACAAACATCTAGTAATTTAATGAAAATTTATGAACTTGTCTTTTGGCTCTGCAAACCCAAATTCTTTCCCCCTCCCCTGGCTGGGAGATTAGCAGGTTGTGCTGAGCTTCATTAATTCCAGGGATGATGTCAGCAAGGCTTGTTGAGATAATTTAAGGACCAAACATTGTAGATAACAAATGGAGAAAATTGCTGCTAGAGCAATGAGGCTGTACCTCATTGCAAATTCTTCTCACCTTACAGCTTAAGCATAGATTGGAGAAAGCACTTGCAAAACAAGGGACCTGGACCAATACAGCCTCAGCCCAAGTCTAAGACCACAAGAGCTCTGTAAGTTATGCAAAAAACTCTGATGAGAAAACTTACATTTTTAGTATGGTCCACATATGCATGAAGATTGGCATTCTAGTAAAAATTTAGCTGCTTTTGCAGCACAGGACATATTTCTTGGAATTCAGATATGATTTCAAGTTGTAAATGGGATGATGCAGGTGATTTCCCTTTTAAAATGATGGGTAAATGTGCTCAGTGTTGAGTCATGGAAAGAAAGCATAAGGAAGAACATTGAAGTTGGAACTAGAATATCAGGTCTTGGGTCCTACCTCATATCTTTTATTAGTTTCCACTAAGGGCTGATTATTTAACATGTTTGAGTCTGAATTTCTGCATCTATAAAATGAGGATAATAAGACCTATTAGTACCCACCTTTTAGAAGTATTAAGAACATACAATATAACAATATAACTCAAACACGTTGCCAACAATAAATGCCTGTTGTTATTATTGTTTTATAGTAGAAAGAACTCTGGACTTGGAATCAGGAGACCTGTATCTGAATTGTAACTCTTCCCCTTTCTAGTTATGGAAACTAGAGATATCAAATACACAGCTCACAATACTCGAGAATGTGCCCAGATTAAAATGTAATTGGGAAATATTTGGCAGGGTAGATAAAAATACAATAAAATATAGATAATGTTTATAGATTTTTTTTTAAAAGGCAATATGTACCATCAGGGATTCTTTATGTGTGGTTTAATGGCCCTGTTTGTATTTGAGTTTGATACCATTGGTGTAAACTATGGATTAATCATTTGAACTCTTTGAGTCTCAGCTTCATCATCTGTAAAATCCTTAATTCAAAGAATTGTTGTGAAGTTGAGACATAATAGTATATGCGAAGTACTTTCCAATCTCAAAATGTCATATTATTATTAATAGTTTATAGTGGAGAGAGCTCTGAGCTGAGTAGAGATTGGGCACTTTATCTACTACTTAATATGTGATCTGGACAAGTTATGACCTGAGTGCCTCAGATTTCTTGACTATCACATAAGTCTATTATTATTCTCTTTCCTTCCAGTCTCATAGAACTCTATAGCTTTATGTAGTGAATTTTATATAGCAAACTACTCCAGAAAACAAGGAGTGTTTGAGGTGGGAAAAGCAGAATCCATAAAAAGAAAATGATCAAAGGAGAGAAAGACTCAGTAGCATTTAGTCTCCAAAAGATCTTTGGAATGGACCAGTCAAGATTTTGGAAAAAAAGTTGAGATATTATGGCTACAAAGAAAGAATTTATAAGAACTTGTTAAAAAAGAAGGGATGGAAAGGGGGTGGAGGATACATATGAAAACAAAAACAACACTGAGTTTCACTTCATATTATATAAATTGGCAGAAATGCTAAAAATTATGGACTGGAGGAAGACAGATATATTGATATACTGTGGTTTTGACACTTTTGTTTCTACTTTATGGTAATTTTGCCTTGTTCATATTTTCATTTTGGTCATTTGATTTTCTACTTTTTCCTTTTGTATTAAGTTCAAGAATGTTTTATTTACATTAGTTTCCTCCCCCCTCAAAAAACCAGTTTTTTTTTAGCTTGGTTTATCAATTCTACCAACCTTTTTTTCCCCCTCTAATTTCAAGATTTCCTCTTTTGTACTTACTTTGGGTTTGCTTATTTGTTGATTTTCTAATATTTTAAATAGCACATTCAGTTTATTTATCCTTTCTCTATTTTCTTAATATATGTTCTCATAGATAAAATTTTACCTAAAGGGAATACTTTAGCTGCATCCCAGAAATTATGATCTTACTATTATCATTCTTTTTCATGTAATTATTATTTCCATAATTGTTTCTTTATACCTTCATTTTTCAAGATATCACTAATATGCTGTTAGAGGAGCTATACAGTAGTCTAATATTCCATATGACATTTTGAAGTTATATAAAAAAGTGACAAAACTATCCATAACAACTGACCCAGTAATTATACTATGGGGAATATAACATAAGGTGGTCCAAGATAGGAACAAAATTGCAATGTGTACCAAAATTTTAATAGCAACACCTTTTTGTGCGTAGTGGCTAAGAACTGGAAACAAGTAGGTGTTCATTAATTAGAGAAAAAAATTAAACCTCATGGTATATAAATTTAATGGCAAAGAATTAGATGGCAAGAAATGATAAGTAATTAAGAGAAACAGCAAGATTTGTATGAACTGATATAGAGTATAATAAATAAAAGTAAGAACAAAATGTACTATTATTATAATAATATAAATGAAATGATCACTATTATAAAAGGAAATTAAACTCTGAGTAATGAGAAGACCAATGAGAATGCTAAGAAAAGATACAAAGTTCCTCCATAACAGAAAAGTGGGAGATTATCATGAAAGTATGTTTGCATACATTGTTGGCCAAGAGTGCTGTATCAAATGTCTTTGTCTAATTATTTTAATTCTTTAGAAGAAGAGTTAAATATGAAGGGACTAGTGAGAAATGACCAATATAAAGAGAAAAAAATTAATAAAATCAATCTAAAGAGAGAAATCATTCATAGTTCTGGAGAATATCTAATGAAACATACCTCTTTCTTCATGACAGAGAGGTAGATAACTTCTTAGAATACTATATACAATATCAGATACAATCAGTGTATTAGATACTTTTGCTTACTTTTTTTCTTTATCACAAGAGAAGCTTCAAATGTTGGAAATGAAGACAAACTATATTGATAAAACATTTTAAAAATAAAAAGAAATGGAAGGGGGGAAAAGGAAGAACAAGCATGTGTGATCTTGACCCCACTTGGTCCACTGAAATGGGGAAGTTGTATGAGTTATACAATGATTAGGAAAGGAACTCATGTGAAGGGAAAGCCCGCCAGTGAAAAGGGCAGAAAGAAGAAGCAAGAAAAATTTGGAATACAAAGCCTTGCAGAAATGAATGTTGAAAGCTATCTTTGCATGTGTTTGGAAAAATAAAATACTTTTGAAACTTAATAAAAGGAATTGAACAGAAAAAAATTATCAAATGATATACTCTGTTGAGTACCTTTTTTAGAACAACCCTGAAAGATATGAGTACCAGCAATATAATAATAGCTACATGATGATAAGTAGGTGGCATGGGGACAGATAGGTGGTACAGTGGATAGAGTGTGGGGTTTGGCGTCAGGAAGACTCATCTTCATGAGCTGTATGACGTGCGTAAATCATTTAATCCTATTTGTCTCAGTTTTCTCATTTGTAAAATGAACTAGAGGAGGAAATGGCAAAACACTCCAGTATCTTTGCCATGAAAACTCCAAATAGGATCATGAAGAATTGGACATGATTGAAAAGTGATTCAATGACAACAATAAATATGATGACTTAGTTTCCTAGTAATCTAGCTATATAAAAATCTTATGTTCATATAGCACTTTATAATTCAGCATTAAGCAAAAATTTGCTCATTTGAACTTCACAGTAGCCTTGAAGGTAGGTAGTATATCTTTTTATTCCTATTTTACTGGTAAGGAAACTAAAGTTCAGAAAGATTGTGAATTATGTAAGGTCACATATCTAGTAAATGACAGAAATGGGATCCAAGCCCAGGTTTTTTGAATCCAAATCCAGTGTTCTTCATTATCATTCCATAGATATGAAAAGCACTTTGCAAATTTTTGAAATAAGAAAAAATCCTTCATTCATGAATTTTTTAAAGGTAGTAGGATTAGACTTCTGTCAGAACTTTGGTCCTCCCTCCTATGGGGTCAACTGGGACTGGCTACAAATATTATTTCTGGCCCTAGTCCAGAGCATGAACAATATAGACAACAAGCAGTGAAGTGCCTCTTAATTGTTGCAATTGCTCAAATGGGTTGCCCTTGTTTACTGAGCAATTAGGTTTCCAGAGAATAGGGAATGACTTCATTTGCATTTTATCCTCTACTCTTTTTTCTTTCTCACAGAACCTGGTATGCTGTAGCCTCTCGGTAAATATTAAATCAAACCATTAGTAGATTTGTGGAAGGGGAATCCAAACTGATGGATGATCTTTCCTCATGAGGATCTGGGTAAATAAAAGTGTGGTATGCTAATGGTGGAAGGGAACAGTGTTAGTTTTTTTTTGTTTGATTTTTAGTGACATAAGCCTATTTTTAAAAAAGTGATTGTGGATTGGCTATGTATTAAGTGTAAGACATAGCTAACGGATAGCCTGATCAATTTGTGTCTTCTATTAGTATATGCATATATGGATTTAAAAAAATTTTTTCTTTTCTTAAAAATGTTTTTACTGATATATTTTTTACATCATTATAATTCCTTCTATCATCTCTTTCCTGTCCTCTTCCAGAGAGTCACATCATATAACAAATATTTTAAAAAGTCTTCCTACCCCATAAAAAAAGAAGAGGAAAAAAAATCAGTTAAATTGATCAATACATCTACAAACTGGTGGGGGTATGTTCTATCTCTTCTTTTGAGCCATGTTTGTTCTCTTTTTTTGGTGACATTCGTCTTATATGTGGGTATGTTTTTTCTCACAATGATTATTCATATTGTTTTCCTGGCTTTTCTTGCTTTACTCTGTATCAGTTCATGTACATTTTCCCTTGCTTCCCTATATTCCCTATATTGTACAGTCCCCTATTGTGCACAGTAATATTCCATTATATTTATAAACCTCAATTTGTTTAGCCATTCCCTAACTGATGAGCATCATCATTTTTGCTATGATATAAAGTGCTGTTATAAATATTTTATTGTATATGAGGACTTTCTTATTATCAGTGGATTCCTTGAGATATAAGCCTTAATAATAATAGAATCTAACATGCAATAAGAATACATTAGAACTTTTCTTAATAAACACAGGATATATATTTTAAAGATTTGGATGGGCTAGAATGACAGTCATACAGGATGGAGCCATCATGGTTAGGTTGAAGCCTACATCATTGGAGGGAATACCCTTGTTGATGAAATCACAGATTTATTGAACTAAATAATTACATTCACTTTCCCCACTATTATTTGATAAAGTTCTAGAAATGCTAGCAGAAGCAATAAGACAAGGAGGAAAAAATTAAAGGTGTAAAGATAGATAAAGAGAAGATAAAATTATCTCTTTTTGTGGATATTATGATGGTTTACATTGAAAATCCCAAGGAATCAGAAAGATAATAGTTGAAACAATAACTTCAGCAAAGTTGCAGGCTCTGAAAAAACCCTTAGAAATGTACAGCATTTATATATAAAATAATGACAAAATTCAAGAGGAAATAAGAGAAAGGGAAATCCCATTTCAGATAACCACAAAATATATAAAATATCTGAGGATCAATTTCCCAAAGCACACAAAATACTTGCATGGATTTGATTGCTATATGTTTCTGAAAGAAATGAAGAACTACTTAAATAGCTAAAGATATGTTTAGTCCCAATGGCTGAACTATGCCAATATAATAAGTGACAATACTGCCAAAGTTAATTTACAATTTTTAATTCTATGCCAATCAAATTATCAAAGGAATACATTATACAACTCTATCAAATAATGACAAAATTTATTTATTCACTTGGAAAGTATAATATCTAGTTCAGGGTTTCTTGTGTGTGTTTATGTGTGTGTGTGTGTGTGTGTGTGTGTGTGTGTGTGTGTGATGGACCTCTTTGAAAGTGTGGTGAAGTCTATGAATTCCTTTCAGAATAATGTAAGAAAACTCACAGAATTTCAAAGGAAATGAATTATATTAAAGTAACAATAATAAAAAACAATAAAATGTTTACAAATCCCAGGTTAAGATCCCCAGTTTAGAGGAAAACCTTTTGATAGATTCCCCAGAGAGAATTTGTGGGAACATTTTGATGAGAGTCATGAAGAATAGAACAACCTTGGATGAGATCATACCTGCATAATTGGAGGGAGTACCTATGTTGATGAGATCATAGATTCCTTGAAAAAATGCCATTGTGCTTTTATTTGAATTTAAAGCTTCATCACCCAGTATGTTCCATACCCTTTTTGGGCATTCTTAACCTGCTGACCAAGAAGGTTTTAGTAATGGATTCTCAAAATTTACCAAACACAGATATTGACTTAGTGAAGACTCAATTGTTCTTTTTCTTAATTGTGGGATGGGAATAAGTGATGATAAAACTAGGTCTATTATTAATGGATAAATAAATTATGATAGCAAGCTCTCTATCTGGAGGAATTTGGTTGAAAAACAGATGGTTAGAGCTGGGTGACATTTACTTTTCTGTCTGTCAATATTTGGAAGGTTTTATTACTTTGCAGTGCCAGGTTTTAGAATGAATTAAATGGCTAATGGAAATATTAAAATGGAATTAATTTAACTAACTAAATAAAACTAGGAGACTCCCACTATTCTCTGAGAAGTTATTGAATCTGCTTTTCAACATAAAACCCTAGGGAAGAAAATGGTAGGTTGTACACTTTGAATACGTACTCTATACATACTTATACTCTTTTAAAGTTGACTTCCAGAGAGAAGGAGAGAAGAATCAGCAGAGAAGGTGAGCTATGAAAATTAAAGAGAGTGGGAAGTAGTATCAACTTTATGCACAGATTGAATAGAAAATTGTTGAAATCACAAGACTTAGGAGCAGAATAGTTTTTCTTCCTAAGAATTCTTCCACCAGACTTCCGTGCTATTTAAAAATTCACCATTAGAAGTTGAGTTCAATGCTGTTTTTGCAAAGGACTATTGTTTTAAAAGTAGTAAATTAGAGGCTTTTTTTTGTGTATGAAAGAACTCCTGAGGATGCTGTGAGATGTTTTGACAAACTGGACAGAATTGGAAGGTAGAAATCAACAGACAAACATTGTCAAATTCTTAATTTAGCAAACATACACTGCTTTAGTTTTCAAGTGGGATAGTGCTGATGTTAGCCTGATGTGTGCTCTCTGTAATAGGTTGGGGGAATAGTTTGGATAACTGTTCTTTTTTAAAAAAAGCTGGGCATGCCTTCACACTCTCTTCCATTTGGCATTCCACCTGTGAAGCACTGGACTTGAACGAGGCCATCGATGGAATTTCAGGTATGTCAAGTTCAGGTTAACCCCCACTGTGAATGCTGCATCTAACCATTCATCTATGCATAGAGAAAAGTTAGTCATTAATAGGGAAGAAAAGCTGTGGCTATCCTTGTTGTTTCTTGGATATTACTAAGATACTAGACATAGTTTGGCTCCTTTAATAAATCCTGGGTTTTAGTTGAGCCATAGTTGGGAGAGTCTATGAACAAAATCACTGAATTTAGGATTTGTCTCCTGAGTATATCACACATAAAATCCTGGTATTCTGTACCTGCAGCTGTGTTGTAATTGAAAACACCTGTATGACTCAGCTGGTAGTGAAAAGTGACATGTAGTATGGGTGTTTTTGTCAGAAACTTCCTCCTGACCTGAAGGGCTCCCATACACTTTGGGGACCTCTTACTTCTCTTGTTCGTTGCTCCTACACAGATAATTTGGTGTCTGATGTCTCTAAGGATACTTTCCATTTCCCCCTAAAAATGACAGAGATATGAGGCAATACATGATCAGTTTTATTTTCAAATTACTGAAAATGAATAGGATTCATGTCAGACTCATAGAAAATGGAGCAACAATGATCGACCCTTCTGCCAGAGATTGGTACACTCAGTGACTTACTGTAGTGATGTGGGTAGGTGCCCCATAAATAAGATAGGTGAGGTTTTCCCTTCCATCTCAGTATTTTTCTATTATTGGTCTATTTTGTTGATCTCTGTAGTGCTGCCTCTTGCAGCTCTCCTCAGCTCCCAGTAGATACTTGTTCAATGCAATTTCTACTCCTCAATTCTTCCAAAGTTCTACTTCCTGAAGTTCTCCTTGGCTCCAGTGTAGAATTCTTAATCTCTTTAAGGTGGGGGTAGGAAGAAAGGCAACTGATCTATAGAAAAAGAATGTCCTATAGAGTCTATCTTGGCCAGTGTAGTTATGTCTCTAATTCATAATACCTCCATTTTTCTGAAGACTTCTTTTATAAATCAGTTTCCCGGCCACATATCTCATGAACAAGAGAGTTCTGGGGAATTATAAGACAGATTTTTTTCTTGCATGTTGGATAAGCAAGATTCTCTCTCCCTCATTAAATGTACTTGGTAGCTTGTAAGTATTTGCATTTCCATCAGTATTTCTTACTGGTTTCCAGGGTCTTGAGTGTATGATGGCTATGGGTGGTGGTGGTGAGGGGAGCT